>JAQHUG010000151.1:1281367-1301648 GCA_028555095.1 Dicrostonyx torquatus
CTCTCTCTCTCTCTCTCTTTCTCCCCTTTTGCCTTCCCCTCCATAACCCACCAAATAAATGTCCAACTTTACTCAGTGTGGTGTGCCTATCCATCTCTCTCGCCCACCACCATCACATGGAAACCTGGAGACCTGCATGGTCTCGTGTGCTGTCCCTGCTTGGAACTGATTGCTTTTGGAACCCTGGAAGCTTGCAGCAAACCCATTACACCTACCCATCATGGTGGCAGCTGAGGTCTTTCCATAGATACCTACCCATCATGGTGGCAGCTAAGATCTTTCCATAGATACCTACCCATCATGGTGGCAACTGAGGTCTTTCCATAGATACCTACCCATCATGGTGGCAGATGAGGTCTTTCCATAGATACCTACCCATCATAGTGGCAACTGAGGTCTTTCCATAGATACTTACCCATCATGATGGCAGCTGAGGTCTTCTCATACACAGCCTGTATTACACACAGGAAAATTTCTCATAGATCTGTTTCATTGAGAGTTTTATTCTCTAACATAAGAGATATTGGATTTTGTCAATTTTTTTTCTGTATGTGGTTTTAGCTTTTACTGTATTATCATGGATGGCATGCAGTGTGTCACATTAATTGATTTGTTTATGTTGAGCCATCTTTAAATTCCTGGAATAGATCCTACCTAGTTACAGTGTATGGTCCTTTTAATGCACTGTTGAATTTAGTTTGCTAGCATTTTGCTTAGGAATTTTCCACCTAAGTTTGTCTGATTATTGATCTTTCTTATATAAGCTTTGTTTGGCTTGATATCAATATAATGCTGAGACTACAATAAATAGTTATATACCAACTGATGGATAACCTAGAAAAATAATTTTTTAAAACATACAACCTATCAAGACTGAGTTGTGAAGAAATATATCATCATATTCAATGGAACTAATAATTAATAAAAAAATGAAGAAAGTGATAAACCCACCCGCCCCCAACAAGAAAAGGTCATGATGGAAGATTTCACTCCCAACATTTAAGGAATTAGTATCAGTAATCCTTGTTACACATTGTCCTTCATAAAAGTGAAGAGAAGACAAAATCCCTTAACTCTTTTCATAAGGTCATTTACTTCAATAGTATATAGGGTAACTCTTTTGAGCAATCCTGTGAAATGTCAATGATACTAAACATTAAAGTCACATTGTGACTCCTAAGGCAACTGCTTCAAGTTCACTGAAGGACTAAAAGAGGAGGGTGAGATCTTCATATGGGGAAGGAGCCAGAAGAGGCTCTGTATCCCAATTAGCTGTTCGGATACTTCATGGAAATTCAGAAGTAAAGAACTTCTCTGTTCTCTTCATGTTTAGCATTGTTTAATTTCTCAGGGTCTCATGCCTTCTGCATCAATCTTTGACCTTCATATGATTAATTACCAGCATTACGTACTGAATTAATATGGCAAAGTTCTTTTTTACCCTCAGCTCCCAATGCTTGGTCATAGGCACTGCAAGGCTGAGGTCACATCTCAAGGTACCTTCCTGGTGGTGTAGGAGGACCTTCTGTTTATGTGTTGCTTTCATTGGTTAATCAATAAAGAAACTGCCTTGGCCTTTTGATAGGGCAGAACTTAGGTAGGCAGAGAAGACAGAACTGAATTCTGGGAGAAAAAAGCAGAGTTGAGAGAACCGCTATGGAGCTGCCAGAATTAGACATGCTGAATCTTTACAAGTAAGCCACAACCTTGATTAAAAGAAATGGGTTAAATTAATATGTAAGAATTAGCCAATAAGAGGCTAGAGATAATGGGCCAGGCAGTGTTTAAATGAATACAGTTTCTGTGTGATTATTTTGAGTGTAAGCTAGCAGGGTGGCTGGAACAAGCAGCCTGCTCCTTCTGTTATACCTTCTTTACCCTCTCATGAGTTCAGCCTTTTGTTCTAGTCCTTTAAGACAGCAGTGTGGCTCCAAAATAATCTTGTCTGGAAAATTAAGGGGAAAAAAAATCCTTCATCATGTGTCTGTAGTAGATGGGGACCCTGACTGAAATGGCCTGGTTCTGACCTGGGGAAAATAGTTTGCCACAAACCCTTTCTCTCTTATCAAATTCTGTGGTGATATGACCACGCAAGATGATTCTATTTTATCTTCTGAAAGAAAAAAAAACACCACTCACTTTATATACATTTCATGTTGGTGCTGGCATGAAAAGTATAGTCATTAGCTGATTACAAACTAAGTTTGAAAGAGGAGCCAATGGACGACCACAGAGTCTCCTAATGGATTTTAAATGATCTTTAAAAGGTCTTTTCTTAATGTGACAAAATCGCAAATTTATGTCCATCCCAAATCATTCTACTTCTATAAAAATCCCAAAGGAATTAACTTAAAATCTAAAAACTTAAGAAAATAGAACAGAATCCTGGGAAATGTCTACAATACAAAACGTTTTCTATATTAAATATCTGTTTTGCTGGATGTCTTTATATGCACTAGCTCTGCCACTCAGTATCTAACAGAAAGGCAGACTCAAAATGTTAGGATTCTAATAGATCCACATGGACATAAGACCTAAATAAATCACATTTTTATTTTTTGAAATTAAAATATAATTACATCATTTTCCCCTTTCCACCCTCAAGCCCTCCAATGTATGCTTCTCTACCTTGATTTCTCTCAAATTCATGGCATCTGACCTCTTTTTTTAATTGTTAATATGTACATATTATTAAACATTATACATAATAGATATATAAACCATTATATTATATGCCATATATAATGATATACAATTGTATATTAATAAAAATTATGTGTATTGTCACTATATATTACATATGTATAATATATAATTGATTATATATTTTTTATATTGTGTATAATATATAATTATATGTATATAATAACATTGATAATATACATGACTTTTCACTTAACAAGAGGGAAATCAAAACCTAGCCAATTTCTCTGGTCTAGTGAGGTCAAGAATCTTAGAGGAAAACCTACAACCACCACTTTATTACCCACAGATAGTGTAGTTATCACCCCTCAACAATGACACTTCTCTTTAAACAGACAGAGACCATTATAGAAAACCATAAATGATCAAAGCACAGCAAATGTGTGACCATGTGGCATCCAATTGATCAATTTTTAGAAAGTCCTTTTAGAAAAGAAAATATGGGGCTTGTAAGATGGCTCAGCTAGATAAATGTACTTGCCACCAAGCCTGATGACCTGAGTTCAATCCCTCAATCCCATAGCAGAAGGAGAGAACAGACTCCCCTAAATTGTCCTTTTATGTCCTGGCATGTTCTGTATATATCTAGACACACACACACACACACACACACACACACACACGTGAATAATAAAAGGAGGACATAAGGACTATTAGAATACTGAAAAAATTGGATTCTACTAATACTGATGTAAATTAAAATTACAGTTGTAAGATAATACTTCAGCTGTTAAGTGAGTAAAATTTTATTAAGAGTAATAACAACAACAACAACAACAACAATAATAATAATAATAATAATAATAATAATAATAAAAACCATTGATAACTAGCAAAGACCCCATGTAACATGACCTCAGTGTCACTTCTTGCTGAATTTAGATTAAAACAAGTATCAAGTCATGTTATCAATATCAATGAAATAAGTGCTATCCTCTGACCCAGACACCCTTGCTTTGGGGATTCCATGGTAAAAAATAATTCTGAACACAGTTTGTAAGTTGGTATTACTGTGTCAAGTTCATCCTCAATTAAAAATTTGCAATCGAATATATCTTAATACAATGAATTTTAAGCATTTCCCTCACCCTATCCCCTTCTCCCCACCCCAACTTCTCCTACTTGTATGGATTAACCATTTTTGTTACACTTCTAGATCCATCTTTGGCTTTTATGTCTTCAGCAACCCTATTCCTTTTTCTCATGTCTCAGTGTCCTGCATTTCTGACTTCTTTGCTGACCTCTATTCCCATCTTAAGATACATAACAAATACAGAAGTATTGTCATGAGATCTGCCCATGGTGGCTTCTGGGAGTTACACCAATGCTCCAAGGCTGATGCAGCTCCCCCGCTGCACTCATCTCAAGGTTCTGTTTGTCCCAGCCATGTCCAAGCTCAAATTTGTCATATATAGTGAATGAAAAAGTTGGTGAGAAATTAGGATATTAAAGTGGTGGTCAGGAAGCAGGGATTGCAGAAGGCCAGGGGGCAATCAGGTTTTTTTTTATAACATCTCCGAACACAATTTTGCCACAGGCAAGTAAAGCATCCCTACTGGCACCTTTCCTAATTGTCTTATCCATTTACGTGGACCATAATTGCCAAAATTATCTCCTTGACTGAATGCATATGTGTTGCCTTTGGCATTTTTGTCTACAAAATAAAATTGAGAAGATTAAAAAACTGCAAAGTAAGCTAAATTCAAGCCTTTAGGTTTTAATATGAGGACTAACTCTTCATAGTAGTCCAAACTAAAAATGTGGTTCTATAGTCAGAAACACAAGTAAGGGAATGTGTTGTTAGAAGTGGGGCTGGAGCCTAAAAATGTTTGAGTTGTGTCTTCACAGGCCCACATCAAATACTTTCAGTGAAAAAGCACACTTTTCCAGCTTGGCTCACCCCAAGCCCCTATCCAACCCTGACTCATTGTCATTTGGTGGGAACAACACTAACATCCCTGAGATATGGAACCCCAAATTCAAACTCCTTCAATGCACCTCAAATAAAACATCCCTTGCTATTAGACTGAGAGGAAACTGAGAAAAGATACAGGAAAGCATTAGAAATAGGTTTGCATCAACTTCAAGAGCTGTCCAGCTGTGAGAACCTAGCATATTGGTCCAACACTGGAGAGGTGAGTTCTAAGTAAACTTGTTCTTGTATCTCCCAAGGAACTCCTGCCCCACACGAAGCAAAGCAACTAGTAGTCTTGAGAACTCACAAGAAAACACTGAGCCTAGCTAAAGAGTCTTTGCTGTCTAGGTTTAAGTTGATCTGGGTCTGTATTATTTTCATTTATTATATGTAAAAGGAACAAAACTGAAATTCATGATGACCTATTGTAGAATATTATTTTAAGGTGTGTTGCTTTTGTTTATGCTGCATTTGTTTAACTCTGTGAAGTTGTGATACCTTGCCTCCCTAAAACACCTGATGGTCTAATAAAGAGCTGAACAGCCAATAGTGAGGCACGAGAGAGAAAAATAGGTGGGGCTGATAGGCAGAGAAGATACATGAGGATAAATCTGGGGAAAAGGGTTCTGGGAATGAAAGGGGAAGGAGGAGGACTTCAGGTGTAGGCAGAGACTGCATATTCGTTTCCCGGGCACTCAGACCCAAATAATCACACAGAAAGTATATTAATTACAACACTGTTTGGCCTATTAGCTCAGGCTTCTTGTTAACTAACTCTTACATCTTAAAATAACCCACTTCTATTAATCTGTGTATCACCATGAGGCTATGGCCCGGTAAACATTCTGGGGCATCTGTCTCCTTCGGCAGCTACATGGCGTCTCTTTGACTCTTCCTACTCTCTCTGTTTATCTCTGTTTGGATTTTCCACCTGGCTGTACTTTGCTAAGCCATTAGCCAAAACAGCTTCTTTATTAATCAGTGGTAATAAAACATACAGCACACAGAGGGAATCCCACATCATTCAGGGGCCAGTCATCCAGCTACACAGTCAGATATGGAGTAAGAAGGAAAGAAAAAGGATACAGGAATAGAGAAAGAGAAAAGACCCAAGGCCAAAGATAGATGGGATAATTTAAGAAAAGCTGCCAAGAAAAAGCTAAGCTAAGACCAGGCATTCATAACTAAGAACAAGCCTCCATGTGTGATTTATTTGGGAGATGGGTGGTGGATCCTCTAAAAGAGCCAAAAGAGTAAAAGCAAAAACCACCACCACCAATGACCTACAATTATTGTCTCTATACTCTAACAGTATCGACAACATACTGGCAAAGCTTCAATATATAACCCTATTCCAATTCCAGTTACTTGAAAAGGTTATGTTGGTATTCATCCTGCAAGTGGCAGAGGCTGGCCAGGAAAGCTAGGGTGGGGAAGGGAGCCATTACCAATGTTAGTTTGCAATAATATGTCTCTCTATTGGGGGCATTACTGTTAAAAGGAAGTCAAAGCCTCAATTGTTGTTGTTTAATTTTTCTGGATTCTCAAAACTCCTTATGCTCCATAGCACAGCCAGTGAAAACATTGATGCCCATATCCAGGACGTACCATGAGAAAGATTTAATACGTATCTCTTTGATATAGCAGTGTATTCTATTACCCCCACTAAATGTGTTAAATGGCTGAACTGGGAGCCTTGCCAGTTCTCAGACAGCTTAGATATGCACGGTGTCCCATGGGCCACAAATTTTCTGCTGCCTCTCTTACAATTTCCTCCTATGAAATAGAGCTGTGCTGTAACATACATTTTAAAGAGCACAGTTCTTTCATGCTGTATGGATGAGCCACTGGCACGCAGGAAATACACAGTGCTTATACAGAACCAACAGTCCGACGATCCGCCTCTGATCACTGTTCTTATTTTGTTTCCTAGGAATAATCCAAAATGCCCAGATACTTCTGTCATTGCCAACTGTGCCCACTCTATCCTTGAACCTCATTTTACATTTAATGTTGCTTTGAAGACAAAGCGTTTTCAAGTAGCCAATCCAAGCCTCTTTGTTTTTAATGTATCATGCAGCATGACACTCAAAACTCAATCTTAGGGCCAGATTTCCAAGTGCCTTTTCGTTTCCTCACTCAGAACATGTTGTTCTGGTCGGATTTGCACAGCGGTCACCTAATCGCCGCGGGGACTTGTGAAAAATGTTATCAGGGAGTGATGTCGTGTGTTGGCACCATGAGGTCCCTGGAGCCAGGCACTATATAAATACAAGGTATTAGAAGATTTTGACCTGTGGGGGTGGATAGTGCTTTGGTACATCTTCATCACACTCTGGGTTTATCTTGCTGTGTAAACCTCAGTGGGAGACAGTGATAGCTAAACTGCAAGCTTTGTGGCTTTCCATAGAAGCTGTGATTTTTCTCTACCATTTATTAATTTCCTGTATCCACAAATACTCAGCCCCAACTGCCTTTCTTCATTAAACAGATCCTAATATGCTCCAAACGAGTGGTAGACCCTGTCCTGTGTTTTGCTTGACTGAGTATTTAGAGGATGTGAAATTGGCAGGTGGATCCTTCTACAGATTAGGTATTATTAGCTCAGAAGATGAGCGCAGATTGTGATCATATTTTTGAATACTGAGGCTTTCAGAGACCTGAGTAATAACGGGATATGTAAAGCAGGTGAATCTAAGAGATACAGCCAAGTATTGTAGTTCTTACCTCTACAATGGCTGCTGTGTGATAGGATCTAGCTATGACATCGGCTAATATTGAATCTGTAATATTACAGAAACGCTATCTGCTGCAGATGAAATTTCAGGGGACAGAGGCATACAACACAGTAATTTTTATTTATTCATCCATCTTTAATGCGTGTGGGTTTTTAAATGGCAAAAGACCTAGCTTGCTTATGTTCACAGAAAACCTACTAGGTTAGACTTTGAGCGTATGCTGACCAGTAGCAATGGAAATTGAAGCCCATTTCCATCAAATACTCTCTTTGGCAAAGCAAGATGGGAGAAGCAAATGCTTTACTCTGCACCTGGTAATTGGCTAACATAGAGGCAGACTGGGATCACAGCCCGCCTTTACTGAGAAGAAAGTCAGGTTGACGTATGATCAAAAGGGAAATCCACATCACATTGCACTCCTGCACTATGCTTGTTTGTCACGTCCACGGGTGGATGTGCACACCCTATACACAGCACGAATTCCTTCTGGAGTCCAGGATGTCAGGGAAATCTTACCTTAAACCAGAAGTGCAGGGGAAATGAGCCATGAAGGCAGGTGCTAGGAGAGTTGTCGGTCATTCTGCTTCAGAGGCGGATGTGAACGTGTGAACACAGGAGCTGTCCTGTAACATCAGTAGCAAGTAGTCCACTTTCTAAGGCGAGGCAGCAATACACGCACTGGGAGAGTCAGAGTACACAGCAATGCATTTTCTAGCATGTGACTTCTGCAGTGGGGGTGGGGAAGGGGGATAAGGGATTTTTCTTTGGGATCCGATAGTAGCCCCCGTTCCTTGGGAGAAATGTGTCCTCCCAAGAGCTCCTTAACTGAAGATATTAGTTCCTACCGGAGTGCAACACTTTGAATTGAAACTTTCATTATTTATATATCTTTAGACAAAGAAATATTCATAATACATTTTTTCCTAATGGCAGATGCAATGTGACTGAACACCTTCTCAGAATGTTGTCCTGACTCAAAAGATCAATAGTCTGTCTTTAATCAAAAGCCTGACCCACCAGACAAATGTGTTAGCTTTCATTTTGACCTTCTATTGATTAAATTTTGCCCAAACGTGGGAAATTCCATAGGAAGAAATGAGGGGAAAGGGTTGGTTTTATGTTGTTTTCAGCTGTTGTGTTTGCCTTGTTGATAATAATTTGAATAAAAATTTACATGTGATAGCTTGGACTTTATTCACAATAAGGAGAGGTTATTTGTAGCCCAAACGGATTTTCTAGCTCTTGGGTTACCAATGACTCACATTCATTAGATAAGTGACTGTCATTTGCTACAATGTTTATCAAGTAGGTATTTCTAAATAAGACAACATAGGTAAAATGAAGATGATTGAGTATTTAGTTATCAACATATTAAATCATTAAATGCAGGAAATACGTTCATGTGCACATTAGATTCTGAGAAAGCTGTGTATGCCACGTGTCACTCGGGGAAAATGTACAGATTTTGAGCCAATAAAGCCTAACGATAAAGGCAATCTTTGTAAAGATGAGAAAACTAAACTGTACTTAACTATTGCCTTTCCCATAGTCATATAATTAGCTAATAGGCCTGGAAGGACCAGGACCTAGTCTTCCAGATATTGGACTAAGTCACATTGTTTGATAGGTGAATGAATGACAAAGTACAATGCTTTTTAGATGAGCTCCCGCCTTGCATCTTGGGAAATCAAAGCTTAGTCCTCTAAATAATTACAAAAATTATCAGCCATACTAAAAATTAGAAGATAGATAAGTAGATAATATATCAAAGATAGAGATATCAAAGATATATAGATGATAGATAGATGGATGGGTGGGTGGGTGGGTGGATGGATAGATGGATGGATGGACAGATAGATAAATGATGGATGATAGATGATAGGTAACAGAAAATGAAGATTGACTGCTTAGTTCTTTAATTTGGTAGGTAAGTTAATTATTTGTTCCATTAGGGAGTACTTCCCCTATCTCTGAAAATGTCTGTGTGTCCTGAAGTAATTATGTCCTGAGTATGAATAATATCCAAGTAGTGACTAAAATGCCTAGATAGAGTATTTTCAATTATCCAACCCCATTTCCCTCCTATCACTGAGTTTAAAGGAAAATTAAATGTGGATCTCCTTCTTTCATGTAAGAATCCCAGAGGCCTCTACTCCCACGATAATTTAGGGAAGAAGTTGATATTTTAATATCAGAGTAGCTCATCTAAGATCAGGTAAGCACACACTAGAGACCCCAGCTTTCCTACACACAGGTCATTAGCTCATCAACACCACCTAGCTCTTCCCTTCCTGTTCCCTTCCTTCTTCCCTTCCTGCTCTTCTGTAAATATCAGATTCTATTTTAAGGTGCCTTTAAATTACTTTACTCCTGAAACCCACTACCCATTGAGTCAGTGGCATTCCCACCACTAGGGGAAACAAGACACAGCCGGATTACCAAAAGCCAATTCTTATATTTAGGATTTTCAGATTCATAGCAGAGCTAATCACTTACAACACAGTGTTTCTCTATTCCAAGGGCCATGGATTTTGAAGAATAAAGCATTTAAAGAAATGGCAATTTCGACTTTAAAAGTAAGAGCATTGATTTCCACTATACACAAGATCACAGAATGCCAGATGACTTAGAAGTCATTCTTCACTTTTAAAAGAAATAAATTTCAACCTGCTGGCAGGAGGACAGGCTGGAGAAGATAACAATAGAGGGGGCTGAACAAGCTGGGTCTGCAAACGGATTTTAAGCAGCGTTAGAGAGCGGGAAAGCAGAAGAAACTGTGACTCTCTTCCCAGGTCTTTATTGGAGGTGGACACAGAACCTCTTAACAACAACAAGTCAGCACAGACTATACCTACCAATGGAGATAGCAAGTCAGCAGTAGACAGCATCTGAGAAAATCCTAACGTAAGACTCCATAACCCAGAAGGGTTACACAGCAAGTTTGAAAAATTCTGGTGATCCGAAAGCTGGGACACGGTTGCTGAGAAAGTAAGCCAGAAGTGACACAGCATGTTACTGCAGATGTGACAAGACCTATGAACTGTCAGTTATGGCACAATGGGGACAAGGAGGGCATGGATAAGAGCTAATGGCGGAAGGCCAGCCAGTTAAACCTTGATATTTGTGGCTGCAGACAAGTGTGGAGGACAAAGGGTGACTGTGGACTGGTGCTACCCTCCTCCTGGAGATATTCAGAGACACACAGGTATATTCTGACCTGAAGAGAATGCGCAGAGCAGACTAGATGCTTGAAGTAAACTCTGAATTATCAGAGAACCGCAGCAAGAGAATTAAGGTATAATTTAAACACAGCAATAAGAAATGAAGTCTGTACGTAATGGTTTCTTGCTGACCTATGCATTTCAGTGGATCCAGAGTCCTACTATCATGGCCTCATTTACACCATCGATGGCGCTGTTCCGTCCCCTGAGGTCTGCTGAAACTATGGGTAACCTAGATTGGTATAGATGACCGTCTTGGAACACTGTGGGACATTTGACAGTGTCCACTAGATGACACTAGCAAGCACTACTGCCATTCGAGTGTTATTCCTATTTCTAGACACTCCTAAACATTTATATGGGGCAAAATTGCCTAGGTCCAAAGCCATTGTTCTCAAATGCCCCATCACAATCTTGAGAAAGAAACTGCAGAATAACATAAACCCGAGTTACACATACCAGATGGAGCCAAGTTTTCACTGATAAGCTTGTAGTCAAGACCAAGATAGACAAATTGAATTTCATCTGGGATCATAACCCCAAATCTATGCTTTTTCTACAGAAAACTTGAAATATCTCTTAACTATATCATGGCATCTAGCACCTACCAACAACGCCTAATGAATGAATGAGTGAATGATTGATTGATTGATTGAAATTGAATTTCATCTGGGATCATAACCCCAAATCTATGCTTTTTCTACAGAAAACTTGAAATATCTCTTAACTATATCATGGCATCTAGCACCTACCAACAACGCCTAATGAATGAATGAGTGAATGATTGATTGATTGATTGATTGATTGATTAAATGTTTTATTAAACTGGACCATGCCATGCTTTTGAACACGGTGGAAAAGGGGAAGAATAATGAACCAAGACTCACAGGTAGTAACAAAGTATCTTACCATACCTCCCAGAGTTGACTCACACAGCCAGTTTCAACATCCATGACTCCACAGTCAACATGACAAAATAATGCCAGCCAGTTTGTTACTTAATCTTGGCATACATGCTTTATTTCAAAACTTTGACATCGGTGGCATGGACTGGCATCTTGTATTTCAAAGGCCTATGGAGGATGGAGACGCTGAAGCAGCTGTGTGTGCGGTCTGCTTTAGGCCCAAGACACTGATTCTTGCTACCTGAACATCTTGGCTCTCGCTCAGATGTGTCCATGCTATTTCCACTGAACTGTCTTTCTCCTGAAAAACTGCGAGAAGCTCTAAAACCGATAACATCTCCTGTTTATTTCCTTTGTATTTATCTCCCTCAGAGCTGAGCACAGCTAGCAGTTGCTTGGATTTGAATTACTACTAATCAGAATTCTAGCGTTACTTCTTTGATTTGTTCAGGACCCAAATACCCCTACAGTCATAGTCTGTCTGCCCCAGATAGACCAAAAACTGGGATTCTGCTGCCTGTCTTTATTTATTAATGTGTAGCTGGATGGCATATTATCTGACATCAGAAGCCAGTGGCAACTTCCCAATCGGTGCTACTAATAGAGATAAATGTGTAGCAGGGGCGGTAACTGGCCGAGAGCCTACCAAAGGCAGCCTGGGGGGAGTTCTGCTTGGCCATTTGTTGAAGGCAATGTAGCTAGGTGCAGGTTGTGATCAGTCAATGCAGCTGACTTGGAGCCACGCACACGCCACTGTAGCATGTCGCAAAACTTGTGACCCCTGATGGGCAGAATAAATTAGTAAAAGTGTATGATGAGCATGAAACGAGCCAGATCTCATGAGTTAGCTGTACCCCACAGCCGTGACCTCTGCGATCAGAACTGTTGTTCTCTTGGTCTTCAAAGAACTCTTGGTGACATAAAGCTAGAGCCTCAGTACGGCTGATGGTGCCAGTGTCAGTTAAATGACTTTCCTGGTAACTAGTATAGCCCTTATCAAGGCATCTAGGGCTCAGCCATGTGCAAAATAGGTATTCCAACTTCAGTAATCTACATCAGTGAGGCGATGAGAAGGAAAAGTATGAAGAGTTAAGTTCTAAAAAAAAAAAAAAAAAAAAAAGAGTTAAGTTCTCTTAGAATGTAATCCAAACTGTATTTTGGTAACAGGAGGTGGCCCCAGTGAAGCATGCTTATGTCTGAATCCTGGCTTCCCCATTCACTAACACAGTTATCTTAGGCTAGCCTCTTAGTTCATCCGTGCCTCTGTTCTCTTACATCAGTGATTCTCAACCTGTGGGTTGCAACCCCTTTGGGAAGGGTCAAATGGCCCTTTCACAGGGGTCACCTATAACCATCTGTACATCAGATATTTACATTATGTTTCGTAACAGTAGCGACAATACAGTTATAAAGCAGCAACGAAGATAACCATACGGTTGGGGGATCACCACAATCTGAGGAACTATATTAAGGGTCACAGCATTAGAAAGGTGGGAAACCACTGTCTGACATAGAAAATGGGGTGACAGAAGGTCCTACACAATACAGTTGTGATAAAATTAGTTACTACGAATAAAGTCCTTAGACACGCCAAGCCATTGTCCATGAATGCTAGCCTTGAACACATGACCGTCCCTACCCCACCCGTTCATTACTGCTCACAACGCTGGTTGAAAAACAAAAACAAAAACCAAAAACCAGACAAACAAACAAAAACAGATCCTGCAACACTTGTTGCCATTTACTGTTTAGCAATAAAATAATTCAATGCCAAGGCCTAAAATAACAAATTTTTTCAAATGTTGAGCATATATTAAGATAATCAAAGAGTTCTACATCAGTCCTTATTATTCAAATATTTTACTGGTAAATAACAAGAAAAGCCTTTGTTCTTCCTAAAGCCTTTGTTGCCTGACACCGAACTCACGTTTTAAAGGTCTCAGTAGACACACCCACATCTCTGGGTCAAACCACCTACAATCTCCAGAAGCCCTTATCCATGCCTGGTGTGCCACAGCTCCCCCAGGTGACAGAAGCCAGCTTTCTTTAACTGGGTGTTTTTGGAAAAACGTTGCCTGTAGTCCAAGACTGTGGGCATAGAGACAATTCTTACCATAAGCATGTTCCCGACCTGGTTCTCATCCACTAATGAAAGCCTCCTGATCTTTCTCAGACATCTGCTCCCACGTTTCTGCTCTCTGAGCAGAGGAGCAAGGACCGTTCTGAGAACTGAGCATTACAGAATAGGCAGCACCAGGGGAAAATGAGGGCAATGAGACTTGCTTAGGAACAGTTGATTTCCTGTTACTTTTTAAAGTAGAGTAAAGGGTTGGATAGCCACAGAATGAGGAGGACAGCCACATAAGAACTCAACAGCATCCACAGATTGGGGTGTTCTGGGATGTAACCCCATCACTCTGGAGGATGATGAAGACCAGAGAGTAGAATTTTTCATATGCCCACTAACTTATATTTCCCTCTCTTTCCTTCTTTTTCCTACCCCCCAACTTAGGAGAGAACTGAAACATAAAACCTCTTACAAAGGCAATTTTCCTCAAGACCCTCTTCTTTTTAACCCAACCCATAGGAAACATTTTGGCTGTGTAAGGACTCATATATAGATTACACTGTTGCCAAGTGTAAGAGATTGCTTGGGACAAGGGTGGTGTCTCGCTGGCATGACTACCCAAGAGTGTACATTTGAGGAAAATGCGAAGCGTTGGTATTGCTGCTGGTGTCCACCTAGCAGGTGCATCTCAGAAACAATCCGTGACTGCACTAAAACTGGTGACCCACACGGCACAAATAGCTGGGATCACTGAGAAGGATGGACTGGGCTTCACCTGAAACCCTTTGGGGAAATAGCAATGAAGTCCCTGTTTCTGGTGCCACTGCTGGTCTCCCAGAACACGGTGACTGTGCAATCTTATTAGCAGCTCTAGCCAGCGCAGCTCTGACGACTGCAGCCCAGCTGCTCTCTCCCTTCTCAAAAGTGCAATACAAATTAATTTGCCAAAACATCCAAGAGTCATCTTTGCACTAAATGATGCATGATTAAAAAAACACACATGCTGGCTATTCCTGCCCTCGCCACATTCATTACCATGATTTGCTAAACATTTATGTGCTCATCACTATTTGAGGGTAGCAACAGCTTGGTAAAAGCCAGAAGGACCCTGAAAAATGCACTGGGTTGCTCCTTCTGGGAGGCAGAGTTTCAGTTTTATCTGTTGCTATTTCCAAGTAAAAATATTCCAATGCAGTCTAAAGGGCTGGGCAAGCAGGCTTCCCTAATGATGCGATTGGTCCTCAACTCACAAGGGATGTCATGGCCTCATGTGATAATGATTTTTACAAAATAATAATAGAAAAAAGTAGCAGCTAAATATGGAAAAAACAAAAAAGGGATTTAATCAGAAGGGAGAGAGACAAGAGAATACAGATTAGTCACAGGCTGTAATAAGCTGATGACTTCAGGTCTCTGCTTTACTCCGGCAAACGGGAGATGCCAAGTGCAGCCGCAGGGAAGGATGTCTTCGGAGTGAAAGGAAGCAGTTTCCTTTGACTTTCAGATCCCTTCATCTCACAGAACTAGGAGGCTGCTCACTTTCTTCTAATTGATTAGATCTTGAAAGGGGGGCTTGTCCTTGCCTGGTGTGTAGTCCAGAAATTCTCAAGAAAGAGAACCGCTGTATCTCTGACAGACCCAGGGGTTAATGTCTGAACAGGATCAAAGGTCACTCAAGCATTTCCTCCTGACCATAAACATCTTAGGCTCCTGTTTACAGAGGGTCAAGATGTCACCATGTGCTTGCCCACACTCTCTGTGGCGTTTTGAAAGGAAAGGCCATGGCTGGTTTTTACTTTGGTGGCTGTGGAAGGCTCCACTGTAATTAAACAGTACAACATCAAAGTTGGCTCTGCCTCCAGCAAGACAGACTGTGCTAGTCAAAGGTCTTTGTTTCCTTCCTTAGAAGTCACTTGGTTCTATTTTTCTGTAAATGCAAAGAAGGAAAAAGCCCTACAAGGCAGAACAAGACCAATGTTGAGGAAAAGTCAATAAAACAATTTGCTCTTCAAGGGACTAGCAGAAGCAATTTCCACTTTGATCTTCCATATCTGCATCCTGGTTTTGTACCTGATTCATCAATTTTGAAGTCGAGCCTCTATATTGAACTTTTTTATTATAACCTGTTTTGTTGGCTGAGGGCACAAGCTTTTAATTATCTCCATGAAGAATGCCCTTATTGGATTTCAAAAACGAAGTTGTTCCCATATCCAGGGATGAGAAGCATACTGAGAAGCCTGTCTTAATTCATAGGGAAAACAAGAGTCTTCTTGTAAATCATTTGTACCTGTGAGTCAGTGAGTACATTGGGAGACCCAAAGAAAGCAAGCATTACACGCTGAGCCTGGCTGGCAACATGCCAAAACATTAGGGCAACGTGGTCAAGTGATTTGAAGGTGAAATCAATTATCCACATGCTTCTGTGGCATGATGCCAAATAACCAACTCGGTAAATGTTTAACTGTTTGAAGCTTAGCAATCGCCTACTGTCTGGGTAGCTTTTAAATAAGTTGCAGCTCCTTTGTATTAAACTCAGTCCCTCCTGCCCTTCTGGGGATTTTTCCTTCTATTCAGTTCAAAGGATTTTATGTCGCTTCTTTCTTTTTCTGATAGCCAACGAGATTAAGTTGATTATGAACATCTTGCTGGTTGCAGCAAGAGCAATGCAATTACATTCTGGAGGATTTCCTGAGGAAGAGTGGAGGCTGCTGACTCAGAGCCACGTTCCACGTCAGTGACTGCCGCTCTGAGATTCTATTATTCGAAACACTCATACATAGTCTTGTATGAAAGGCTCTAATAGAGACAAGTCAGTGAGTGAAGGTTACCAAACTCAGAAACGATGGGAAATAG
Organism: Dicrostonyx torquatus; assembly: GCA_028555095.1. Lineage (NCBI taxonomy): Eukaryota > Metazoa > Chordata > Mammalia > Rodentia > Cricetidae > Dicrostonyx > Dicrostonyx torquatus. The sequence continues at coordinate 1,297,771 of JAQHUG010000151.1, forward strand.
AAACTTCCAGAGACTTTCTGAGAGAGGGTGGCAGCAAAGGGGTCAGAGTGGATCCTGCCCCGTGGGGCAAAGTATCTAAGGAAGAAAGAGAGAGAGAGATGTTGGGATAAGGCAGCAGTCTTCCCACCATCTATATGTGTAGTGTCTGCATCTACCTGCTGTCATCGGCCAACCCTGGAGAGTCTGCCGTGAATGTCTGTTAGTGGACAGACCATGGCTGAGTGTTTGAGGGAAGCTGAAGGGGATGAGATATTGAAATCACTAACTTCCCAGCAGAACTAGACTTACCCACAAAACTAAAACCAAGCACAGCCATTCTGGACGGAGGCTACTGCTTCCCATGTTCCCCTTGATCCTACCTTTGCTGAGGCAGGAGACTAGGGTCGAGAGGTCCTGGAGGCTTTACAGCAGTGCTGAACAACCAGCATATGAAATAAACCAATCAGCCTAGAGGAAGGCCTGAAACTCCTTCGCGTAGGCAATTAGAAGTGATTGAAGTCACTGGTACAGACAGGTTCTTCAGAGTACCCTGAAGTCCCCTGGGGCTCACTACTAAATACTAAATACTCAATACTAAAACATACTCCCAGGTAGAGACTAAGATGCTAATGAGATATTATGCAAGAAGTTGTATGCAGTACTACATGTATTAGACAGAATGTGGGAGGAAGCCTGTGTCATGCAGATGGCCCAGACACTTCATGCAGTCTTGCCTTAGATCCGCTAGACTTTTCCTTTGTTCAAGCAGGCTTCTTCCCTTAGAAGTACATCTTTTTAAAGACAGATGGCCATCCTTCTGTTACTACTACCCATGTGTTTCTGCCCAGTTCTTAGTTACAAGCCCCAAGACGACAGAATCACTGTGGGGGTGTCCATTGCACTCCAACATTCACCAATATCATTGGTGTCTTCTGCCTCCTCCACGGTACAGTGAGCTAACACCATTTGGATTCATAGTAGCCTTTCCCCGGAACTGTTGAATTAGATGGAGTCCATTTTTCCAAAGAGCAAAGTTAAGTTATAAGAACACTGTCTCACAACAAACTGGGAAATCCACATCATCATGGCTGCTAATCCAGAACTACGATGGCTATGGACTAATCAAGGGTGTCGAGCCGATCAACAGCATAAGGCTGATGATTTATAGTCTGCATCTCATGTGATCCCACAAACAATTCTGCAAGGCAGAAAGAGTAAGTGTCGCCGTCTGACATTGCAGTTGCAGGAACCATGTAAGAAACAAGGCTCAGAGGGTTGGGGCTTGCTCGAGGTACTGCGTGCAAGCAGAAGACAACAGAAATGCCAGACTCTGGCCTCCATGTGTCTAGTCCAGTGTCCTTCCCATTTGTGCACGGTGACTCCTGACCTTCAACTGTGAAGTCAGTGATAAGGCCCTCCTCACAGGTCTTTTCCAATTAGATCCTGCCTCCCATGGCCTCAAGCTAGAAATTTTGTCAGCTGTAGCCTGAAATGCAAAGACTTCTGTGCTCGGGCCTCTCTTGTACTGACTGGCAGGGAAATGCCATGTTCCCACCATCTGAAATGCCGAGTGCCAATTTCCTATTTGCAAGCAGGTAGCAAACCCTTCTCCTGGTTAGAGGAACCCCTCATTAGAGAAGCAGGTTTAATTGACTTAATTGTGGAAGCAAGGACGATTAAAAGATCCCAAAGAATGGGGAGAACAAATAGCTTTCAATACTATCATACCAGGTGAGAGGTTAGTTAGAAAGCAGCTGAATAAACATTCCCCAGGCATTCTGAGGGCCAGTCATTGGCTGAACAATACTAAATGAAATGTGGCATCTGTCCCTGGGACCTCGCAATAGGAGAGAGAGACATGCATGAAGCAAATAATTATCAATAATATAATTCAATTTTATAAGCAATTCCAAAGCAGCATCAATTTTCAATAATTATGGAGCTAGAAATAGAATTTTAATAAAAATATAAAGGATTAGAAATTTCTACAGAATTCAGCTGTTGAATAATCACTTAGATGATTTATTGTAGAATAAATGAGGAAAGCGAGCATTTGTTTTGGGTTGAAGGGAGGTGCCTGCAAAGGGTTGGGCGTTAAATCCTTTAAGGTTACCAGCTTTCTATTGTAATTATCATTCTGTTCTCTGCTAGGTATGAAAACATCACACAGGCAAATGGAGGTGGAACCGTGAGAGAGGTTGTGACAAGCGATAGGGAAAGTAAACACATTGTGCTACAAGAGTCAAGTGGAAGTCTCAAGATGCATTACTCACTTGACTCTCTCTTGTAGCACAATGTAGTTCGCTGTGTGATGGACAGGTAGGCTTGCAGGAGGCTTCTCCAGTAAAATGACCCTGGGCTTCATCATCACGCAGCTCAGCAAAGCTGCATCTGTGAAGCTGGGCACATGACCCCTAAGTTGAAATCCGCTGGAGAATGTGAAGCCTAAGGAGACCTATTTGGAATGTCAGCTTAGCCTACTCCAGAAATGGGCTGTGGGCAGGATCCAGGGGACATTATTTTTTGTTTTAAGGTTTTCCTCTACCCTTTTTTCATAATGATCAGATTTAGGAGGGCTACTAAGTCTTCCTCTAGCCCCAAGGACAGATAAGTGTTTTATTCTGGATCAGTTGGAAGACACCCCACCTTTCCTTATCATTTAAGACAAGGCTTGACGTACAGGGTGCAGTCTATTAAAACAGCTTTGTGTAAGCAATGCAGAGAACCCTTGGATTATTGAAGCTTAAGGGGTAGAATATACCTCCTTATAAGAAGTAATAATACAACAAAATCCCAAATGGAGTGGGGGTTATCATTTAGTCTGCAAAGAATATTTTAAGTGCATTGTGCATTCCACAAACAAAGGTCTGAAACAGGGTTAATAGAAAGAGAAGTAAGAATTAAGCATGATATTTATCCCTAAATATCACATTTTTAACAAGAGAAACTCTTAAATATTACTTAAGGTTAAAATGTTATAAATATATAAAATAGAACACATAGAAGAATATGGTGATTTCTAGAAAGAACACAGGCTGCTGGCACAAGGACCAAGAAAAAACACAAAGAAGGCTTTATTTGTTTTCCCTTTTGCTTTTTCATTTGAGCGTGGATAAATATGATTTCCACAGCTAATGGTGGGGGTAAAATCTATAATTAATCCAGTCAAGGGGGATGAAATTGAGGTTCATCAACTTCTGTCTCACAATATCAGAAGAGAAAGAAGTGCATGAGTCATTTAAAATTACTTAGAAAAAAGGAGAACAGAAGAAGCAGTTCATTGGCCATTTGCCTAGCTCTGGCCTCACACCCTAACACAGAGCTTAGGAGGTGGTGGAGGAGGAGGAAGATGAGGAAGGGGAAGAGGAGGGAGATGAGCAGGAAGAGCAAGAAGAGCAGAAGGAGAAGGAAGAGGAGGAGGAGGTAGAGGAGAAGATGGAGGAGCAGGAGGGGGAGAAAGAGGAGGAGGAGGTGGCGGAGGTGAAGGAGCAGGAGGAGAAGGAAGAGGAGGAGGTGGAGGAGGTGAAGGAGCAGGAGGAGAAGGAAGAGGAGGAGGTGGCGGAGGTGAAGGAGCAGAAGGAGAAGGAAGAGGAGGAGGAGATGGAGGAGCAAGAGGAGAAGGAAGAGGAGGAGGTGGAGGAGGTGAAGGAGCAGGAGGAGAAGGAAGAGGAGGAGAAGGAGAAGGAGAAGGAGAGGAGGAGAAGGAGGAGAAGGAGAAGGAGGAGGAGGAGAAGGAGGAGGAGGAGGAGAAGGAGGAGGAGGAGGAGAAGAAGGAGGAGGAAGGAGAAGGAGGAAAAGGAGGAGAAGAAGGAGAAGGAGGAGAAGGAGGAGAAGAAGGAGAAGGAGGAGAAGGAGGAGGAGAAGGAGGAGAAGGAGGAGGAGAAGGAGAGGAGGAGAAG
>JAQHUG010000151.1:1302288-1331469 GCA_028555095.1 Dicrostonyx torquatus
AAAGAATCAAGCAAAGGCTCTGAGTTTGCCCTGGAAAGCAAAGTCCACGAAGGAGAGTGTCTCTAAGAGAAAGAAGAGGGGAGGGAAGTGCTGGACAGACACTCTACAGTGTGACTTGTCCCTGAGGTCACAGCGGAAGAGATTCAGGCTAAGGAGTTGGCTAGGAGCCTGAGGTTGGATAGAGAAGAGCAGGAGCGAGTGAACAACTGTTACAAGAACAGGAATGAGGTTAGCAGAGCTGTGGAGGGTGGAGCAGAAACACCTCCGTCAGGGGGGGGGGCAGGAGTTCTGATGTGAGAAATACAGCCATCTGTCTTCTCCTTAGCACATCTTCCATTGTCCCCATTTCTTAGCTCACAACGCCCCTGGGGTGAAGCTCCACACTGGAAAGCAGTCATATACACAGTGGGGTAGGAGTTAAGACTCTTCTGCTTTTCTGTACTCTTTAAACTTTTATGCAATGGATTCAAATGGGAGGTAAGCTTACTGTCAGGATCTAACTCATGGTGGGACAAGGTCATTGGCACAGCGAGCTCCTGCAGGTAGCAGCTGTCTTCCCCAGCCTTCCTCACCTTCCAACTCTCCTTAAAGCTGCCTCAGTCCTCACCAACACCATCATTTCCAGAGAGAATCATTTTCATCTCCCATAAAGCATATCTCTTGCCATCCAGTTATCACACTCCAAACTTAAAGCCTTATGGTTTTGGAATTTTGCAATGCTGATAACCACCTACATGATAAAAGGAAGGAGAAACCAAGAAACTAAAAGTATCACTATAGTGTCCCTGCCAAGCATATTGATAACCATTCCTTGTTTCATAAAAACTCAACAAGTTAAACATTGCTGTTTTTATTTTATCTGTATACTGCTAGATGCTGTAACAGGAATTAATGGATAACGCTAATATAAAAAATTGGCTAGAGAAGGAAGTGAAATAAGGTCAGACCTGATCCAGCTTTGGACAGCGAAATGGAAAACAGAAGAAAGGGGTGGGTGTGAAAGCCAGCACAGCTCTTGGGAAAGTAGACGCTGGTTCCCAAGGCCTCATCTGAATATAAAGCACTTCATACTCCAGTGTATGACGGAGAATGATCAAGCTGTCCCAAGCGATAGATCTTTGAGAGTCCTTAGTGGTGGTTTTTCTCAGGAGACATGAAGGTAGGCAGCTGCAGTGGTAGCTAAGAGTAGCTGAGGAGGCACCAATTCTAACTGCGAATGTGTCAGTGACTCAGCTTTGGTGACCAACACTGGCCAACGACATGAAGATGAGAGCAGTGTGGACGCATTAACAGCTCAGTCTCAGCAAGGATGCAAAAAGCGAGGCAAGCAGCCGAGGTGCAGGGGTTCATCAGTAATCCCACTAAAGGATCCCTAAATCGGTGGGGTTTGCTATCATCATAGATGTGTCAGCCTATTTTATTCTATGAATTTTTATCTAAATTCTTTATAGATTCCTTATGTGATGTTATGCCAAAACCTATAATTCAAAACTCATTCTCAAGAATCAGATGGCAATGAGATACTGATGAACAGGGCAAGACGAAGTTTTTCACTTCTCACATAAATGAGGAATGAAAACGGAAGAGTCCAAGCTAAGTAATTACCCAGGAAGCTAATCCAATTTCTTTTATGTGTTAATTTCACAAGTTATTCTAGAAATAGTCTTCTCATAGCAAATCAACATAAGCAAAAGTCTGCATTTATCACAACAGTAAGTGCTGATCCTTCTAGAACTTGTCTGTGTCTTACACACACACACACACACACACACACACACACACACACACTTAGTGTTATTTACTAAGGTTGATAACATATGCTTCTTTTTCTCCCTCAGGGGCAAATATTGACTCAAGGGTCTATTGTCTTCTAGGCAAGCACTTTATCACTATGGCATATCCCCAGCTACACCATGTGTTGTCTTTATATGTCTTTAAACTATAACAATGTAGACTATACCAATCTACTTCCTCCTTTCTATTTGTATCAGGATAACATTAGCTACTTTAGGAAGTAAATCCCAACATGGCCTGGCTAACACAGTGGAATGTTAGGGCAGGGTCTCCCTTCAGACCCCGGAATGCCTCCACATCATTGTTGGTAATGCCCTACAGTCTAATGATTGCACCCAGTCAGCGGAACATAAAGGAAGCCTCCCCGGAGTTTGAGGGAAAAAAGACTTTGTGTAATTTTCCTGGGTTGGAAATGATCCAAATAAGAGGAAGATGTGGCTTAAATTTGTCTTAAGTTCTACTCTGTGGGTCACATGGTCGGGTAAGGATTGCAGCATTTTAGCTGGAAGGGTATGGCGTCACACGTAGCGTCCTGGAAGAATACATTGGCCATTATCAAAGGATAGGAGACTTCAGAGACGGGGCAGAGGTGGTTTCCATCAGTCTCAAGTATGATGCACACCACATAGCTCCCAAAGGTGACATTATCACTAATAGTGTAGACACCTCTTCCATCCCAAGCCCTCCCTGACCCTGGAGGAGCCTCAGGCACATTCACAAGTGGAAGAAGGAAGTACAGGTTGAGAGAACTGGAGCTGTGGGGAAGGCCTGGGTCAAGTTAATTACATGTCAGCTGGCTTTGAAGTCGGTGTTCCACGTGATCTACACAGGTGAAAACCTCAGAATGGTGGCCAAGTGAGACCCGGAGAACAAAACAAAGACTCTTGCTAATTTTTTTGAATTTCACCACGAAAACTGTTTCCTGGTATTTTATGAAAACAGAGTAACCGTTGGAGAAGACACACATTCCAGATCTCAGTAAGGGTAAGCAATCTGAAAGAGCCACAGCTGTGTGGAGGACACACGCCTGCGCTGGCATCGCAGGGACAGCTGCTTCTGTCTATTGACCTCCGGGTCCTGCGAAGATGGACAAAAATAATTCACCTCCACAACCTGCCAGGCCTGAATTTCCAAAGAGGTCGGGACAACCTGGTGACCGCCTGAATTCAATGAACACACCGCCTGCGCCTGCATGCAGCACTCTTTCCGGCTGAGGTGAGGCGCCTCTTGGATGAGTTCCCCGTTTCCACTGCTGAGAGAGAGAAGCGTGAGTGTTGATAAAAAGCAACCAGTTTCTAAATAAACAAAGTTTACCCAGGGGGTGAGTTTGTTCAATGCTCACATTTTAATTCCCTATGGGGATGTGAAGTGTGTATGTAGGGTGTGTGTGTGTGTGTGTGTGTGTGTGTGTGTGTATGTGTGTATGTGTGTGTGTAAAATTTCAAGCAATTATTGGAATAAGCTAAATGAAGCCATTTTACTGAAAGAGAACCTATAACCGTGCAAAGTGAAAGCTGTTGTATCGCCGTGAGAGCCAGGTGTTGGTTGATGTCAGCACTATACTTCAAAGCCAGCTGTTCTCCCCCAGTAACCGTGCCATGAAAGAGGTAGGCAAGAGTGGCTACAAGCAAGGCAAGCCGGAAAGAGTGCTATTACCTGTAATGAGAAGCCGGGGTACAATAACCTCGGGCAGTGGAAAGTGATCCAAAACAAAAGTAGAGTGGAGCCAGATTGACTTTGGTGCAGATGATTGACAGTCTCTAGCTATGGCAAATGCTCAGCAAAGGATGGCAGCAAAACCCAGCTCTGCTTAAAGTTCCTCTTATCCATGGGGAGGAAGTCGAACAGGGAAACCATCTGAGGGCTGGCTACTCCTTTGAGAGTAACTTGCAACAACTGGGCAGTGCCAAGAACAGCAAAACAAACAAATAGCCAACCTAATAGATGTGCCAGGGACTTATGTTTAGAGTTTGTTCTTTTATCTGGCTTGCCAGAACTGATAAGAAAACTCCCTTGGAATCTTGAAGACCAGTTTGTCTTATGAATAAGACTTGTTTATTCTAGGAGATGCAGCAATAATCAGCAATCACTTCTCAGAAATCCAGAAAAAGTTCCAAGATCCCAGAAACTCGAGTTCTTTCCAACAGAACATGTTGGAAGTCCCCCAGTCTGAATTATATGTCTCTTGTCTCATACATGAGAGATGTGTGAGAGACTTGTTACACATGTGAGAATGAAGGTGCCGGTCGTGACCAGACTCTGCTCTGGTAGCCTCACCAGTGAACGCCAAGTAAGCTTCCTTAAATCAGTGCTATGAGTGACATTTGGCCCATCTGTGTGTGGGGTGTGTGTGTGTGTGTGTGTGTGTGTGTGTGTGTGTGTGTGTGTGTGTGTATGTGTGTGTGTGAGTGCTGGAGCTTATTTATATAGTCCAAGCTGATTTCCAACCCATGGTTATCCTCCTGTCCCAGCTACCAAACGCTTAAGACTATAGGTATGAACCCATCAAGCTCAGCTAAGAACTGTAATATTTATTAATATTTTATACTCATCAACATAGAGGGGTAAATGGTTGAATTTTCACACCATGGGAGAGAACCCATGTCTTCCATTCTACAAACACAGGTGCATGGAAGACTCTCTGTATATTCCTTATACGCCATGCTGAATTCTGTTCCCCTAAGTGTGAACAATGGAAGACATGGGCTTGGCAGCATTTGTGCGTGTACTAAATGTGGTCATAAAAGATGTAATATCTCCTGAGCATCTTTCCACGCACTCATTTGTCACTGACACCTGTACTGTATTCTCAAATTAGCACAGCAGTTTTAGCACATAAGGTGCAGTGTACTCTTTCTCTAGTGTTCAACAATATACTGTTTATTACTTTTTTACTTATCACACAAAATAATGTCTGATGACATTCTTCTATATATAACTTTGCACTTTGCTCATACCCATGCCCTTCATTTTCCTGTCTTACTCCCCCACCTCATGTCTTTCTGGCCCCTTCCCCACCCCTGCAAATACTCCCCCTATGGCTCTCATGCCATATATATAGATTCTGTACATAAGAGAAAATACATATTTGTCTTTCTTACCCCGCCACTATTCTCACCTGTATCTCCTTCAGTTCTTCCCTGCAAAAATCTTTCTCTATTTTCATGCCATATCTAGATTTAATATACACATAGCATATGAGAAAATGCATGTGAATATATGTCTTTATGATTTTAGCTTATTTTACTTAATATAATTGTTTCCATCTATTTTCCTGTAAATGTATTATTTAATTTTTAGACTTCAACAATAAGTGTGTGTGTGTGTGTTCGTGTATGTGTGCATGTGTGCCTCTTTGTCTGTATATGTCTCACATGCATAGGTGAGTACATGTCCCAAAAGAGGGCATCAGGTCCCCTGAGACTGATTTACAGGTTGTGATCCTCCTGATGCAGGTGCTGGGAATTGTACCCAGGTCCTCAGCAAAAGAAGCAAGAGCTAACTACTGAGCCATGTATCTAGTCTTGGAGCTCAACATTATTTCTGAAGGAAAAAAGAAAGAGTAGAAGGGAAAGGAGGGAAGGAAATAAAGAAGGAGGAGAGCAGCTGAGGTCATCTATCACTTTCCTCTCAAGTTGCAAAGGAAATGGGATCCAAGGGACCAAAGGCAGACAAGAAATTGTTGTGGTCCTAAAAGAGGTGTTTGCCATAGCATAGGCTACTCACCTATATGTAGTAAATGGTGCTTTAGCTTGTGTTGTGACATTATCAGAAAAGTATATAAAAATAAAAGAATTAATGTTTCTAGACTACAGTTTTCTGGAGCCAATGTTTGTGTGTTCTCCCAAAATGCATATGTGAAGAAGCTAATGTCCCGTGTGAGGGCATATGAGAGCCCGGCCTATGGGAAGCAAGGTGGGTTAGATGAAGTTGTCAGGCGGAGGCCTCCAGAAGGCACTAGTGCCCTTACATGAGACACCATGGAATGTGTACTCTCTCGTTCATAGTTTCTCTTTTCCTTTCCCTCCATTCCTCTTTCCCCTGCAGTTCCCCTCATCTTTCTCCATCCCTCCCTCGGCATTTTCTTCCCTCCTCTGGCTCTCATGTGTGAGAAGAGAAGAGGGAGCTGTAATCAACCACAAAGAGAATTCTCATCAGAACCTGACCATTCTAATGCTCTGATGTTGGGTATCTGTCCTCTGTGCCTTTGAGAAAATGCACCCCCATTGTTATTGATCTGTAGCATCTGCAATGTCTGTGAAAGCAACCTGAAGTACATGCACAGCTATGTGGAATCCGGCTTGGAGAACCCAAGGATGCTCCTTGACTTCTCGTTTGAAATGCACAACTTCCTCTCCCTCCCCTCAACACACCACAATCCTTTCTAACTATACACATTCTCTGTGACCTGTTCAGTGTCTGCAGTTTTCCAAACCTACTCCAGCCAGGATCATTGAGAATTCGCTCTCCTCCCAAAACCAAAGTTATTGTGGAATTGTTGCCTTTTATTTATGCAGACTACTAATGAAAACGTTTTACATTAGTGTCCCCTAGGCGTTAAGTCCTTGGAATGTGAGAGTCTAGATCTTGTAATATTTTGCTGTACCTCGCATCATTTCTACCGCCAAGCAGGTTCCCTATAAATATCTGTTGGGTATAACGGAATCAACTACCGAACACTTACTTGGCCCCTAGATAAGACTCTCCCGCCAGACAGGAGAAGATTGACAGGTCCCAACAGGGCCAGAATGCAGCTTTTCCTCCTCGAAGATTTAGGAAACTGCCTGCAGATTCCACCAACCTTCCAAGCATCAAGAAATCGATGACAACAAATAGTGTTGTCAAAGGGCCAGGTCAGAGGGGAACATACCCACAGGAGGAGCCAATGAATGGTCCTCAGCTGCCGACCCACAGAGGTTTATCAAGGCCTCCTCCGGACCCCACACACAGAAATAGGTCTGGCTCACGCAAAGAGCAGCTAGCTGATTTCCATCCCCACTCCAGGAGTGATGTCCGTGCCTGCCAGTAAGTGAAGAAAAGGTGAATTACCTCCACTCTGGGCTGCGAGGCCCAGGTAGGGCCAAACAGACGCCCGTACGCCTGCAAGATGAGGGAAAGTGAGGCCTAGCGAAGGAAGAACAAATGACTGGCAGGCCGGAGTGCACAAATGAGCTGTACTCCAACTGTGCCGAGGAGAATAGAGAGCGCCTCGCTGCATGAGGAATACATCATCATTTCATTACTCACAGGCAGGAAGGAGTCTGCAGTATTGAGATGTGAGGCAGGCCTAACATGACCAGCCCTGCAGTGTACATGTTAGCACACCGGAACTGGAAATGAGCTGGATTAGACATTCAGAAGTACCCTAGTAGGCGCTTGTAATTGAGATGGCAGAATGTCCTCCTTCTCGGTGCCTGCTCTGTCCTCTTTGTAAGCCATCCCTCTGTCACCACCCTGTCCCTTCTCCACTCTCCCCTCCTTGGAGGGGCATCACTCTCTACAGAAACACTTCTGATGGCCAGCAAAATAGATTAAAGTCTTGAGAAAGCTGCTTGGAACCCTAGGGTGAGAAGACTGAATGGAAATGGAGAGAAAGGAAGGAGCAATAAGCCAAGTTAATTTAAGGCCCCAGAAAGGCAGCCTGGCGGTCTCAGGCCCGCATTATCTCACCCTGCAGCTGTAGTGATCCACCTGCTTTCATCACTGGCATAAACAGTCCATATCTCCAATTACAAGCGCCTGGGGAGCCAGCATTAGTATGCTGCATACAGTCTGTGGAAAGGTGTGAGCCTGAGCCACTGCCTGCCTCAGAAGTCCCTAGCAGACAGGTTCAGGAACAAAGGGAAAAGCAACAAGATGAGCCAAGGCCCTGTAGGATGTCGGAGCCCCTGTCTGAATGATGAGGTCAAGTGTTTATGGCAGACTCCAAAGAGAAAGGAAGAGAGGTGAGGCAAGAACATGCAGTCGGTCACTGGAGTAATTTCATTAAAGTTCTCCTTAAAGAATAATCTGATCACAGAGAGCTTTGGTCTAATTTTAGGGGGAGAAGAGACAGTAATAGCAAGGATGAACATGTCAGCTGGGAGTCAGGTCCACAGGGACCGAGGATAAAGGGGACTATTGCCCACCCTCTCACTCTCTCCTCACATTTTAACCAGCAGTTCATTTTTTATCACCTTTTAGTCAGCTTAAAAGAGCAGGACATTGTGTTCCGAGCAGAACAATGCCTTGCATCCTTTCTGGGACTCCATCTCTCCACATCACAGCTGCATGCTGTGACTTGGCCTAAGAAGACCACAGGAACTCCATTTGTAAAGACCCTCGGTCAAAACCTCTAAGAAGGAAACAGATTAAAAATATAAGAATCTAAGCGGTGAGAAACAGAGAACTAGCTAAATAAACCAACAAACTACACATTACAATGCGCATTGTACAGCCAACGATTTAGTGCTGTCTTCCCAGGTGAGTGGCTGACATTTACACATAAAACAAGAGCTTCGCTTAAGGAGTTGGTAAGACATGCAGCAGCAGCATGTCTGACCAGCATTGAGAAGTCAGTCCTCTTGCATGCAGTGGAGGTGTGTGCACCTGCACTAACATGCTGACATGGGCCAGGACCTCAAAACAACTTTAATTCTTCAGTGAGGCCTAAACCCCTGCCTCTGATAAACCCTGGGCGGAGAGAACTCTGTGAACAATACTAGTTTATTTTGGTAACATTTCTTTTCCTCTTCCCTTGATAACTGAAATCTCAGTTGCCATATTACAGTCATCTTTCCTGTTTAATATCTCTTAAACATATTTTCCCCATCTTCCTGGCATAAAAGTTGGTTCTGACTAATGAGAAGTGGAAAGCGTTGGTGTCCGCTAATATGAAAATTAGGTAGAGAGGAAGAGTCAGTCCTCACATACCTTTGCCCACATATAATGCTAGAAAGGAATGATCACCTGGCACTTTGAGACATCAGAATCCACGTGCAGGGAACAACAGAACAGGGAGCAGCGCACTGGCTCCTGGTTGACACAGTGAGGTCGAGTGTTGTCCTTTGCCATTTGTCTTAAAGGTGGGTTACATCCAAAGGAAAAGAATGATGAAAAGAAAACGTCACTTGGGTTCTCTGTGGTCTCATCCAATCAGCTTCTAATATTAATAAGAGATGTCCATTGAAGTCATGGACAATCAAAAAAGTATCTTCTTTCCCCCACCTTCACCCAAAGACAAGCCAGGTCAAGAAGGTCGATTGGTTTATTTATGGGGTTAGATAGTCATATACTACACGCCATGCATAGTCTCTCTCCTCCCTCAAAAACCACACCCAAGAGACACTGGGAAGAAAATGTCCTGTGAAAATGTGGTCATGTAGAATAAGACATTCCAGAGGCAAGGGATGCTAAGTATCACATCAAAAGCTGGAAGAGGAATTCAGGACACACCACTCATCATGGTCTGTGAGGGGAGTCAACCCTACTAACATCTTGATTTCAAATATCTTACCTTTCAAACTTTAGGTGAATAAGTTTCTAGGATTAATTTTAATCTTTTATTACTTTTATGTGTGTGGAGAAGTTGTGGACCCATAAGTCTATGTGAATACTTATCCGTAAAAGTCAGAAGGCAGTATCTGGTCCCCTGGAACTGTAGTTACATAACAGTTGTGAGCCCCCATGTCGATGCTGGGAATCAAACCTGGATCCTCTACAAGAGCAGTGCTTTTAACCCTGAGCTGTCTCTCTGGCCCCTAACTTTCTGTTTCTGAGCATATATATATATATATATATATATTTTTTTTTTTCAAGGCTTCCTGGAAAGTTTTCTCTTTGTGGTCCTCCCTCTTGTGAAGGTGACCAGGAAAGAGAAATACTCTCAATCTGCAGAGCTACAGCTGTATCTTTCACTGGCAGATGGCTCCGGACTGCCAAAGTGTGGCCACTGCAGGAGGCAGAACCACCTGATTTCAGAATATAAGTTAACACAGGGATAATCAATGATGACCTTGATCTGTTGATGGCCCCCGATTGGAAAATGGTCAGCCTACACACACATGTTTAAGTACCCTGTACTTTAATGATCGGCCATCACAAATGTGATGGCTCAGTGGATTCTGGATAAATTACCCAGAGAATTGTGAGAACAGAATAACGTAAGTACTTAAGAGCCAAACTTGTTACAACAAAGCAAATGTACTCTTTCTATTTGCCTTAGGAAGGAAAAACCTAGATGGCAGGTACAGAAATAATGTGAAAAATAAGGCGAGAACAATACCAGTGAATCCCTTTTACCAGCGACTCCTTCAAGAATGTCCTGGTAGTTTTATGTCAACTTGACACAAGCTTGAGTTTTCTGAACGGTGGGAGCTTCAGTTGAGAAAATACCTCCATAAGATTCAGCCATAAGGCATTTTCTTTATTAGTGATTGATGGGGAGGGCCCAGTCCATCACTGGGTGGGGCCATCCCTGGACTGGTGGTCCTTGGCACTGTAAGAAAGCAGTGGCTGAGCAAGCCATGGGGAGCAAGTCAATAAGCAGTGCCCCTCCATGGCCTCTGCATCAGCTCCTGCCTCCAGGTTCCTGTCCTGACTTCCTTTGATGATGAACAGTGACGTGGAAACATTCCTTCCCTCTTGTGGAACCCTTTCCTGTGCTGTGAAAACCCCTTCCCACCTCAATTGCTTTGGTCATGGTATTTCATCACAGCAAGAGTAACCCTAACTAAGACACAGGCAAATAATTTAGCTGGAATCAACAATGAAGTTTTGTTGATGCCTCCAGATCTAGCACCGAGCATACAATGAACCGCAATTCTCAGAATAGCCAGAGGCCATGTTTTCTAAATAACTCTAGAAAGAAAGCAAATATCTCTTCCTTGGCATATCATCATGTGGTTTATGTACAATTCATCTGTCTCCGAATGTCCTTAGAGAGTCCCCTAATCTAAGAAGCAGTATTAGATGGAGCAGTCCTTGATGGAGCAGCAGTTGGTCCTGCTGGAGTAGAACGACCCTCATTCTTTCCCTTTGTATGACTGAAACTCCTCTCAAGGCTCATGAATCTAAGTCTCTCTGAACGCTAATGTCTAAAGACAAGGGCAAGTTCTAGACTGCTAGACACAGGAGTTGTTAAAGGGATGCCAAAGAAAATGTATATAAACTTTTCTTCCTGCACAGAGAAGCCATGAGAAGGCAACACAGAAATCAGTACTTTCTGGGCCCCACATTCGGGAAGAAATGCACCAGCTCTGAGCCATTCTATCCGGGCTCTTCCTGCACCTGATGAAGAACGGGCCCTCTGCCTTTCCCACCGCTGCCTTTGCTGTCGTCAGAGGTCTGCTCTGACTTACAAACACCTTCGAGTGGCTGTTTTCTTTTCTTGGCTAAACTCTACTCATAACATTCATTATACGGATAGAAAGTGGGATGCCAAGGAGCAGGCGCAGCTCCCTGGATGAGCAGAATGGGGCCCTCCTCCTCTCTGAGCTGCCTCGAGAAGGCCAGCCTCTCATCTAGAGGCTGGAGTCAGCAGCAAGGCTCTCACTGCAGCAAGGTCCCCAGATGCTAGGTTCCTTACAGTCATTAAAAGCTTAAGAACAGAAGCCTGGCGTGGAGGAAACAAAAATATCCCCCCACGCAAGCAAAAGGGGCAGGCAGTCAGTGACTTTATTCTCCCAGATTTAACATATTCATTTGCCAGTGTAAGCTCACTTAATGAAGACCTAGAGGCCATCTTGTACAACATGAAATATTTATGAGGGTGTTGTATATTACCAAAGGCTGAAACCAGAGAGGATCACAAAAAAAGAATACGGAAGAGGAACAATTAGCATCAATAATTTGTACTACTTCCAGATGGCCAAAGCAAAGAGCCCTTTTACAAGTCAAACTGTAACTATGTAAATTGGTCTGGAAAACACATCACTAAAGATTCAAACTGGAGGCCAGATCCAGTAGAAACTCTAAATAATTCAGAAGCGAGGTCTTAAGTGGGAATGGAGAACTACCATGGTGTGCTCTGCCTTTTCCAGGCCTCGGCAGCTAATGGACAAGAGGAGAGCCACACTGGACAGTCCTAACCCTACACCTCCACTGCTGTCTTGTCCGCATGCAGTAGGAGTCTCTCTCATTTCATCCTTTTGCTCTCAGAAGGGCACATGTACTTTATTTTGTTTTGTCTTTGTTTTTTTCCTTTTCCCCAGCTCTTCTTTATTATATTTATTATGTGTGGTTATTATATTATATGCTAATATATACAAAGAGAGAAAAGAAGCCAAAACAAATTAAAAACAAAAATTAAAAAACACCTGAGTGTAGTACACGGCTATAGTCCATGGTTGCCGACACTGGGATCACTATGAAAGAAGGAATGCTGGCTTCACAGATTCACATTAAGGGAGCCTTGAATTCTGTCCTGCGCCATTCACTCACCCTGTGTCAAAAGCCCCAGGCTGGACTCTGAAGGGATAGGAAATTTCCCAAACTGGTGTGACTTTGTTGCCCAGGCTGTGAAGCAATATATATCATGTAGCTGAGCTTTCCAGTTATACAGTTCATTGGCACCATCTGCCTGGGAGTCGCATCCCCTTTAGACTCAGATGTGAACCCACAGGCAGGAAAAGCAGAACAGTATTTGCAATAAGCATCAAGCTGTCTCCTCCATCATGTCCTGCACATACAGACATATGTATGGAAGCCTTTGAAGAGGCCACAACCGTCTTCTTTAGGTATTTAGTAACACAATGAACCATGAATGGCCTACCAGCTTATCAGGTATGTTTCCTATGTCCTGTGTTCTAACAGTGCTGGTGAGGCATTCAATGACTCAGTCAAGAAATGCTTGTTAGAAGTCTACTCTATGATGCGCAACACTAAAGGGGTGGTAAACAAAGTATATCTTGTTTGTATTCTCATGAACCTTGAGAGTCCAATGAAAGAAGGACGCACTATTCAAACATGGGTACTATCTGAAGTGACACATGATGGCAACAGGAGCAACAGATGACAATAAGCCAGTAAGTGGTAAAGAACGTAACAGAGGACACCTTTTCACCACCCAGAGTGAGAGGGGATCCTGACGAAGTAGCTACAGAAAAACTAGATAGAAAATAGGAGGAGAGACCCCGCCTCTCCAGCCAGGTGCAAGAAGAACATCACAAGACAATGAGGTTTGAGAATGCCCAAGACGCTGGAGGAGTTTAGGGTGAAAATGACGCTTTCCCATCACATGTTGAGGTAGTTAACATTAAAGTACTGAGATCACCATGCAAGTGAAAAAAAAAACCACATTGTTATATCAAATAAGTTAAAGCCAATAAGAAAAGTATGAAAATTCACTTCAATGGAAATATGATAATTACTGTAAAGGTCTAAGGAACCCCAGGCTGGAGAAGCAGCATCACTTGCTGACTGGAGAGGCAGCAGCCCTCACTGACTGGAGGTCATAGAGGGGAAGACAAAGAAAATGAGATCCAGGGAGAGCAAAGGGCTTCAGCAAAGGCACAAAGTCCTGAAGCAGCATGACTTCCTCAGGGAGCCACAGGAAAGATGCTGAGTTTGGCATATGAGAGGCTATGAACAGATGGAGGTCAAGAAAGTGGCAGGAGATGAATCCAGACTGGAGACAAGTTGGAGACCCCAAGAGAAGACATTATATTTATCAAACTACAGTGAAAACTTACCCAGAATGAAGTGGCAGAAGGACGACGGAGGAGTGAAGACAGACAGCACATGGTTTCCCCATTGTTTATTTTGCTTTCTTTTCCTTTCTATAACAGAGAAATGAACTAAGGTTCAAAACAAACCTAAAATCCAGTGACTGATCCTAGCTCCGCTTTGCTGTTCCCATAGATTTATTTCCTGGTGGATGTTAGCGCACAAAATCCCAGGATGCTTATCAATGTACATTACACTTCCTCTGGTTTAGTAAATTGGAGTTTATTGGCTTTCATTATACTGCTTTGTATTTTTGCTGGGCAACAAGCCATTCTGGCACTGAGGGGAAAAAGTAATGGTTTCCAGCAATTGTGTGACCACGTGTATGAAATAGATAGATGCTATGTAGGGGACAGATTTCCTTTAGTGTCTTGGTTTATTCATTGAACACCAAAGATGAAAGCAACATTGGAAAAATGACAGCTCTTACTATTAAGCAAGCTGAACATTTTCAATCATTTTTCATATATTTTAATATTATGTCAGATACATTTAAAACATTCATCAGCTTACATTTGGGCTGTAAAGCATAAAAATATATTAAACTCTCATGAGCCTACTATCTAATGAACATAATTTGCATTCCTTGGATTGCTAAGAGATAAAACGTAGTTTTCTGTTTTTGGTTAAACATTTTGATACTATTTGCCAGTTTTTCTATTATGTTTGTGTTTGTTTTCTACCAGTTGGTAGGAGCTCTTTGTGTATCCCAGATCGTAGATGTTTGATGATAGTATACAGGACAAATATTTCAAATACTTTTCCCACTTTCTTTGTGGTGTTTTTGATAAAAGAAAATATATCATTAAATTTAACATAATTCAATCAATAATTTCTCTTATGGTAAGAATATTGTTTAACAAAACCTTCTCTACCCCAAAACCAGAAAAATCTTTTCCTATACTTTTCTCCAAGAGTTTTCCTTGTGGCTACAGTATTACCGGTTTCAGGTGACTAGACTATTATACAGTCTAAGTCATGACTTCAGCTACCCTTGCTTCAATGGTCATCCATTCAATGGTCATCTATTTCATAGTCAGCCATTGAATGGTCATCCATTCAATGGTCATCCATTCAGTGGTCTTCCATTCAATGGTCATCCATTCAATGGTCATCCATTCAATGGTCATCCACTCAATGATCATCCATTCAATGGTCATCCATTCAATGGTCATCCATTCAATGGTCTTCCATTCAATGGTCATCCATTCAATGGTCATCCATTCAATGGTCTTCCATTCAATGGTCTTCCACTCAATGGTCATCCATTCAATGGTCATCCACTCAATGGTCATCCATTCAATGGCCATTCTTCCCAGTGCTACTTCCAGAGCAGGTGTTTGATATCCCCATTGGACTGTGGTGTCTTTTGTTATACATGTTTTTAAGGCCTTTGGTAACGACTGGTGGTTTCTATTTCTTGTTTTTTCCTGATATCACAAAAGTTAGATTAAATTTTCCAGACTTCTTTGTGAGTAAGAGTCAAGATAAAGTTGGGTATTATCCAAATGAGGCACTTATATGGACTTTGAAGAGAGAGGGGAATTAAAATTACTCACTCCCAGCACCAAGGACAAAGAAAACAGGATTTAGTCAGGTGTTCAGTTTACAGAAACCACAATCCCATGCAGTCCGGTCTTTGGGTAACAGTACAGGGCATTGTGTCTTCACTTATTCTCCCATTGCCTGTAATTTTCATTTTTTGAATTCATATGATAAGAACTTGGAAGCTACCAAGTGAGTAAAATTTTTGAGTTCAGAACCCTAAGTCCCAAGACAAGAGAGGAAACTAGAGAAGTCAAAAAGCACCTTCTTATTCCTGTATCACCAACTTGCCAAGTCCATTTACAAAGTCATATCATTTATTGAATTCGCCTCAAATCAAGCTAAGCTTTTTTTAAAAAAAAAGACAGAATATACATTTTATATTTTTGTAAAGGTTTATGCATTTGTTTTGCGTGTGTATGTTTGGGGGGAGTGGGTGGGTGGGTGCCTGTGTGTTTATGTGCATGTAGGAGCCCATAGAGACCAGAAGAGGGTGTGGATCCTCTGCAACTGGAGCTTCAAGGTGTTGTGAGCCTTCATGTGGGTGCTGGGAACCAAACCGGGGTCCTCTGCAAGAGCGGCAAGTGTTTGTGACTTTTGAGTTATCTCTTCCAGAGCTTGGATCTACATTTCAGAAGAACAGGTTCAGCAATTTGCATGTATTAGTTTTGGTGGGGTCAGAAGGAAAACAATACGTTCGACTGAAAAGGCCTGTGGGAAATCACTGAAGCGAGTCAGCAATTGCTGGGATGGAACAGTAGTATTTAGCGGACAACACGTACAGAGACGTGTTGGTGTAGGGTCAGACTTCCTTCTGGACCCAAGGATCTGTTCCTTCAGAAATGTCTGTGCAATCTCCTGAGAGATGAGGACTCTGTAATGAGCTGGGGGCATGCTGAAGTGGGTGAGCCTAAAACCTGAGTCTAAAACGCTCAGGAAGGAACGAGCTATAGATAAAGATTTGAGTCATCCAGAGGTAAATATTGTGGAAGCCAGCAAAGCAAAGCGCACCCTCAGTTGGGAAGAAACCCTTGAGAGAAGGCTCTTCTAGAACTCTCCGGAAAGGGAACTGGCTGGTGGGAGAGACTGGGGAAAGCGCTCAGAGCTAACCAGCAGAGGAGCAAAAGAGGAGAAAGTAAGAGGGGGCCTATTAACAGTGTCAAATGATAAACGGAATGAAATATATCCACTGCATTTAATAATGAGAAGCTAATTGCTGGAAATAATTTAACTGATGTTTGCAAGAAGGAAGATAAAATTTTGTCAGTTGAGCAAAAAGTGTCCCGCAGGGATGAAAAGGACAGGTGTGAACTACAAAGCCGTCGCTGGGGGGCGATGTAGAGTCAGAACACTAAAGAAGAGACAATGTTTGCTGGTTATTCATGGTTTGGGAGCTTGGAAAGGAGAGTAGAGCGGGAAATGCATTTTGCTATTCTGAATCAATATGAAGGTAAAGTTCTATACTGAGAGTGAGAGTGGATGAAGCAGGAGAAGGATCGACTATACCAGTCAGTGTTAACTGAGCGGGCAGGAAGAGAGAGGCAGACGCTAGTCCTATGAAAACGCCTCCAGACAGTCAGCAAAACGCAACCTAGGCTGGAAGGTGTGTCAAAAATTCTAGACAGTCTTCCCTGAGCGAGGCAGCCTTAGGAGCAGTCTGTTTCATTTTTGTCCCAAACTTTTTCACACGATTCTCACTGGTAGAGTGAAATTAGAAGCATGTTAGGTGTTTGCACACGACGTTTACTGCAGGATAGGCTAGGCTGAATGGCAGCTAAGACCCCCACAATAAGAACTGAGACAGAAGAGGAACAAGTTGGTGTGATGGGATGAGGGAGACTGGAAGGGCAAAGGGATGCACTAAATAGGAAAAAAGTCAGTAACTTTGACTGTTTGGGTCTGCAGCAGGAGGCAGTGACTCGTGGCTATAAGCAACAATTATGATGTAAATGATGTTAATGAGATAACTTAAAAGGATGCAGAGCAAGCCATCATCCTAAGATGAATTTGTCCAGAATGGTGATTAACCAACTCCAGCCACCAGATCAGATATCCCACTCTTTAAGAAACTTAATAAAACTGTAGGACTTATTGATTTTGCTTTTCCTCTAGGCAGAAATATGCCAAGAATATACACAGAGAAAATAAATAATCTTGGGCTTCTGCAAGAAAGCTTGAGCAAAAATGTGAAGTTATAACATCTCCAAGTGAATTCAGAAACAGGGCTGGTTCAGCATGCAGCTAATATTATAAAGATTAATTTCCAAGCACTTGTGCTAACAAAGATGAAACATCTATTATATGACCTGGAGGTTCTTTTTCTCTAAAATATACCCAGGAGAAATGGAAACAGGGCATCGATGTATAACTTGATGTACGGAGAAGCCATCTATGAGGCAGAATCCATGGGGTGCCCCTTCTGGAGTGGTTTGGGCGAGTGGCTTGATACCTTGTTAATCACTGAGATTAACAGAACAGCTGTTCCTAGAAAACAGGATGGGATGGGAAGGAAGGCTCTGGGGAATGGATGCCTGGTTGCTCTGGGCATGAGGTCTACAGACAAGTGCTGTATGGCTCAAGAAACAGCACGAAGTCAGTCCCCGGTCACCTGCTATGCAGATTGCAAGTGGTTTCTCAGTTGAGATGAACTGTGGAATGGCTAGAAGAATCCTTTCTTCTTGATCTCTCCAGGACACCTGGGAACTGAAGTTTAGCATGGAAAATAGTGAAAGTCACATAAGAATGTGAGATGAACCAGAACAAAAAGAGAAGCTGATTAAAAAGACTTCATTGTATCCTCAGTTATCTCCTCTTAACCTTCTTTCTATTCTTAATTCAAGCAAGATGAGAAACAGATAGACAGATGATAGATAGATAGATAGATAGATAGATAGATAGATAGATAGATAGGTAGATCATGAATAGCTGATACGTAAATAGATAACAGAGATAGATTGGATGGATGCATGGATGGATGCATGGATAGACAGTGGTTTCTTTGTCCCCATTACCTTTTTTTCTACTCCTCCACGCACTACCGAGCAGGAGCGCACTGTTCTGGAATACTGTTTCATCGCTGACTCTCACTTGCTCTTCCTGAAAGGAAGCTGGGCGATGTATCTGCCTTGTAGATAATTGTACCTTAGCAACTGAGGAGCAAGCAGGTTTGGTTACAGATTACTGAAAATATCTGTAACAAATGTCATATTTAATAGGAATCTAGTTGGAGTTTTATAATGACATATTAAAGGCCTCTCCCTGCATAAGACCTAGAAAACAGCAAAAACATTAGTTACTCTTGCATCTTTTAAGTTGTCCTAAAGTTTCTAGGTAATATAATAAATCTAGCAGATATATGCCATGAAAATAAAACAAACTACTCAGGTGCCCTTCTCCACCAATGATAGAATTATGTGCATTGAAAACTTCTTCAACTACAATTAACAAATGAATAAGTAAATGTACAAGTGTTTTGATTATAACTTCAATACTTAAAATTCAGTGAAGTTTATGTATACGGTAGCAGCATATAATTAGGAAGTAATTTCTAATCAAAAACCTGTAAAATAGCATTAAAAATCCTCTAGTGCTTAAGGAACAAATGGGGGTTATATAAATGTCACACAGAAAAAGCAATGCCAGAGTGAGGAGGTTTTAAATCAACCGATCCTCAGAGGCACAAATCACAACCTGACTAGGAAGTTCGTTAAATGCTCAGCAGAGTTTGACTTAAAATCCCAGCCCCCATTTTGTAAACAGTAAGGGCCAGGGACAGGAAAGAGGAAAGACTGGTTTCAAATGGGGGTCTTTACCACCAGATACTAACATATTTCAAAGCTTCCACGGCTCGGTGAGCAGAGCGTGGACACACGGATGGACAATCAGATGCCAGTGGAATAGAATAAAGAACTCTTAATTAGACCCACATTTATGTCTTTTTTATATTTGGCAAAAGCGCCACTACAACGCAGGGAAATAATCATCTTGAAAACCAACAGCGCTGTTCCAAGTGGGCATGCATGTAGGGAGAAATGTATCTTTGCTTCATTACAGATGATATACAGAGATCTGTTCCAGATAGACTGTGGGAATATATAGATGACAAAATAAGTCTCTAGGAAAATATATTCAGGACCTAGGAGAAGCCAATGATTTATTAAATAAGACACAAGGAAACTGCTATTCACAATAATTGAGAAAGTATTCACGGGCATGGAGAAAGTAGATTAGATTGAAAGCCATGTGGCAATAACCTTCAAAATTGTATATATGCATATGCTATGAACCAGGAATTCTATTTTCAGAGGTATTTCCAACAGAAAGCCCACAAATGCCTACCAGAGGAGTGTACAATTACTCAGAAAATAATAATTAGTGGTAGATCCACATTGGAAACAATTCTAATATTCATAGACAACACAGTAGCTAAATTAACCACAAGACATTTGAACAATAGTTTCTTATAGGAAATGGTAAATATCAAACTTCAGCTGCTTGCTGTGGTTTTGTTGAGTAATTTTAAGAAAAAGAAGCTTGACATGGAGCAATGCATTTCATAGGATCCCATTTCCATAAAACTCAAAGGATATGTCAAACTAATTTATTTTATGTTATTTTTATGTGTATGAGTGTTTTGCCTGCATATGTCTGTATGCCGTGTGTGTGTGTGTGTGTGTGTGTGTGTGTGTGTGTGTGTGTGTGTGTGTAGTAACTGCAGAGGCCAGAAGAGGACGTCAGATCCCCTGGAGCTAGAGTTACAGTAGGCTGTGAGCCACCACATAGGGAATTGAACCCAGTGTTCTGGAAGAGCATCAACAAGTATTCCTATCCACTGAGCCGTCTCCCTACCTCCAGGTCAAATTGATTCACTGAGCTAGGATGGTGGTTAGTTTGCAGAGGTTATAGTTACTCTTAATTTACATAAAAAAGCCTGCCAAGGAATTTGCAGTGTTTATTTCTTGGTGAGGGGTATGTTGGTTTTGTAAAACGATAGCAAACTGTACATTTAAGATTAGGACTTGAGTGCCGGTTGGTAGTAGCACATGCCTTCAATCCCAGCACTTGGGAGGCAGAGGCAGGTAGATCTCTGGGTCTGAGACCATCCTAGACTACACAGTGAGCTCCAGAAAACAAAAAAGATTAGCACTTTATATGTGGTTCATATTTCAGTAAAAATCATATATAAAATAAGAATTGCTTTGTGTACCTTCTCAAATTCAGTATATATATATATATATGTGTGTGTGTGTGTGTGTATATGTATATATATGTATACATATACACACACACACACATATATATATTCTTCTTTCTTTTATAGAGCACATAAACAATTAAAATTCCTCAGGACAAATTAATGTTGAGTGTCATGATGCTATAGCAATGTCATCAAATACAAGCACATAAACGTGGGTGTGCCATCGTTATGTTGCCAGACAACTCTAAGTTGGTTTTTTACGGGAGCTTCTTTATTTATTAAAAAATAATGGCCGCAAAAACTGGTGTGGTGGTAGAGGCTTGTAATCCAATCACTGAAGAGACAGAGTCAGTAGGATCAAGGCCGTCTTCAGCTACATAGTGAGCTTGGTTCCAGCCTGGGATATATAAGAGCTTCTCCATAGAAGGATGTAGATATCAATATAGACAGACACGACCCCAAACTATGAACATCCCCCACCCTGCTCTCTTATGTTGGTAACCCCCTTTGCTCAATCTGCTCTAGAAAATGCTTTTCTTTCACGTCTTAACACTGAATATTTGCTCTTCCTTAAACTCTTTCCAGTGACTACTCAAGTAAGCTGTTATAGTCTTTCCTGCCTTCTCTAGACTTTGTAAATGCCTTCCCCTGTGCTACCAATGCTCCTGCTCCATAATACATATGGTAAATCTAATCCCCAATGTCATAGGATTAAGAGGTTGGAATTTTGGAATCAATTACATCATGACTGCTCTACATTCATGACATGTTTCCCTATCAGAAGGCTTTTGGGGGTCTGCTTGTTTCTTTCCACACCTTCTACTGGTGGAGGGTGCAGAAACCAAGGGCCAATATAGAAGGATAAAGTATGTTTTCACTAACACGGAAACTGCCGCTACTTTGGAAGTTTGGTGCTTTCTGTATTCTAGACCTGTGAGAAATGAATTCCTTTATTTACGCATTACCTGGTGTAAGCTATCTTGCTATGTCACTAAAATGGACAGAGATACAGCCTTCATATTAGATCTTAACACACTCTAAATATCTAAAACAGCAGTTTTAGACTTGTGGGTCATGACCTCTTTGGGGACCAGAAGACCCTTTCACAGGGGCCTCCTAAGTCCATTAGAAAACACAGATATTTACATTATTATTCATAACAGTAGCAAAATCACAGTTATGAGCAGCAACAAAAATAGTTTTCTGGCTGGGAGTCAGCACAACATGGGAACTGTACTACAGAGTTGCAGCGTTAGGATGGTTGCGAACCACTGAACTAGATGGAGGCTTCTGAAAGAAAAGAATCGAGGTTTGCATATTTTCTCTCTCTGAAATCCATCCCCACATGCCTACTGAACATATGAATGAATAAATGTGGAAGTTCTGCCTCTACGTATACAAGTGAGTGGAGCCATGTATAGCATTGTCATGCATGAAAAATTAAAAAAATAGTTAACAAGTATTAGTTGTTGCTCAACAAATGCATGGGACTAGATCACAAAACAGTGTCTCTGTTACCAGAAAGGAACACAGAACATGCTAGCGGAGTGCTGGGGAGTCTTGATAAGTGAAGGGTTTTAAAATATTTGCAAGCCCTTCTTTGAAACTCAGGAAATCTGCAAACACAGACAACTGACTAACCAAAATAGTGATCCAGTCAGAAGGGACGAAAAGCCTTGTCACGATGGCAGAAGCGGCATTTGTACCAAGCAGCTCTCCTATAACGGGGGCAGACAAACTATCTGCAGAACACATACTGAGGGATAGCGATGTGGGCAAATCTCTTTTTGAAAATACTTATGTTTCTTCTGTATAGAAATATAGAACTGGGCTGTTTCCCCTTTGTAAATGTCAAAAGCTACTATTTTGTTTACAATAATTCCATACGAGCTTATTTTCCCTCCATTGTGATAAAATAGAAGCACTGTGATCAAACTATGGCATATCAATAATGTCATTGATGACAATACTGTGTCTTTTCTCAGGGCCACTTAATGCTGCCTCTCATGACCCAGAAAAACAGAAAGTGCTTGTGAAGGAGGCCTAATTGACTCTGGTTTGTAGAAGAATGTCTCACAGCTCACACCAGTCGGCAGTTCAAATCCAACCTAGAGTGAAGAGGATAAAAATATTGACAGGTACTATGGCCTTAAATCAAGGTAAATCCCTAAAAGAGCTCCCAGAGGCAGGGATCAGCAACTCATTTCAGCGTCTGTTCGCAGTCCTAAGGCAAGAACACGCTTTGCAGGTATCAGGAGTCTGAACCACCCTTTATCCCAACATCCGGGGGTATCGTACAGGCATCAGCAGTGTCCTTTCAGGGGCCTCTCCTGAGGAAGCAGGGATACTTTCATTCACATCTCTTCCTGACATATAAATCATTACCGTCTACCGTTGGGATTCTAGGAAGCAAAGCTAGGGATAAGGAAACTAGCCAAAGCTTTCTTTCTCAGAAAGCAAAATGATTTAGAAAATAGAAGACAAAATTAAATTCAGAATTACGAAGTTCCTTTATTCATAGCCATGAATACGTACGTTGTCATTTCCTTGATAAATTTTAAGATTTTGTTCAGGGAGAAAAATTCACCCTATTATAAATGTAACAGAATTCCTATAAATATGATGCACGACCTACTAACTCACACACCAAATTAGATGCCAGAGACATTGCTGAGTCACAAATGCCTGTCCCTGAACTTCTATAAATATCTCAGTTATTGAATCAAAATGACCACCAGCAGCAGTAAATCCATCACCACCAAGTCCGACACACTTCACAGGGAAACAGACAGACATCCCTAGGCAAATTAAAATGTTGGTGCATCATGAGTGCTAAAGTTTGCCCAACACAATTACACAGACTCTTATATTTTCAATATAACCTAATTTCAGCTTCATTTCTGAGATGACCTGGTCACTCGCCATAGTGAATAAAAGCACAGTCGCAGGGGAGAGGTGACAAAGGGGAAAACCCCTAGGATAAAATCAGCCCTCACTCTGAGCACTCTTCCTGGATGCATGAGCTTTACCTAGAACTGTCCACGTGTCCACGGCTTGGTAAACTTCATCAGCAAAACAAGATGCAAAGAGAAGGTAAAATAAAAGACTGTGGGTAATTCCTTCAGCTCTGCTTTCTAGAAAACACAAAATAGTCTATTACAGCCTTTATGACCATTTCTATATGTGTATCTAACAATTCCATTATTGCAAATTGTCCATAAGGACGTCTGGGGGGGATGCAATATACTACTACAGTTTTAAATGCTTAACTTTCACAAGAGAGAGAGAGAGAGAGAGAGAGAGAGAGAGAGAGAGAGAGAGAATGCGTGCGTGAGAATGGTGGAGAGAGAGAGACAGAGAGACAGAGACAGAGAGAGAGTATGCAGGTCACAAGGGAGTTTTCTTAGAACTGGAATCACAGGCCTTTGTGAGGCACTCATTGTGGGTGATGGGATCTAAACTCCGGTCCTCTGACAGAGCAATAAGTGCTTTTAACAGCTGAGCCACCTTTCCAGCTCCACATTACATTTTTTAAAACAGTAATTAATATACAGTGTCTGGTGATTTTTTTTGAAGAGAAATTTGTACTTCAGTTTATAAACTACCTTTACTTCAGACTTTAAGGCTGCAAATTAAGATATGTGGGCTCCATGAATGCCACTTAGTCACATTCTAATCAAAAACCTTAAGATGCCACTCCAAACACTTCTACCAAGGGAAAGTAGAACACTATAGAGTGTTAGAGTTATTTCTATGTACTAGAACATTCTTAAGTATTGTATCAAGATCTTGTTGATATTTTATCTTCTGTATGGAGAAAATGAGGAAAAAGTGTTTAGAGTCAGGCATAAGTACAGGCACAGATTTTTATGAGTTGTAATTGTTAGAACATTTTAATTAAAATTCATATCACCGCAATAAGGATATAGAAAACCATTAGTTTTAACTTGGGGAAAAGGTAGTAAGTAACAAGATCTTTAGAGAGTCGTCTAGAGTGGAGGGCAGGCAGGGCTTCAGTCAGACAGGTCCAAGGGTAACCACTTGTGTCAAGTATGTCCAGACACTTTATCAAATAATATTCTAGGCATCCCTGTGACTAGTTTTCGACGAAAATAACATTTCAACTACAAATTTTGAATAAAAAGATTGTCCTTCACTGGGCAGTGGTGGCTCACGCCTTTGATCCCAGCACTTAGGAGGGAGGCAAAGTCAGGTGTGTCTCTGTGAGTTCAAGGCCAGCCTGAGAGAGTTCCAGGAAACCAGAGCTGGAGGGGGAGGGGAACCATATCTCAAAAACAAACAAACAAACAAAAAAGATTGGCCTTCATAAAGGTGGGAGAGGCTTCCTTATCAGAGGCAGGGCCCAGCAGACTAAGACCTCCTGACAAGAGGAAACCCTGCCAGGAAATGATCCAGGTGAGCGCCCCATAAAACATCTCCCAGCTGGTAATGTACCCTCTAATGATGGCCCTGGCAGTCTCCATGGTCAACTGCTTACAAGCGATTCTCTTCTCATTCATAATTAAGCCCATGGTCACTTTCTTACTTGCTGATCATAATGGTCATTCTGAAACTTGGCTTGCTTCACAGTGTTGTGCCAAGAAACAGGTCAACGCGTGACCGTAACCCTCCGTCAGGACTTACAAGGTCATGGATTTGCACATTTCCTATTTCCCTCATTACTGAGCCAGTTGGCCTGTGTTTAGACCCAATGTATGTGAGGCCCTCTGCCAGATGCCACTGTTACAGAGACCAAGATGTGCCAGCGGGAGGAGTTTATGGTAAAAACAGGTCACTTAGTCCTGAGGAGACCTCGACCACACAATTCAGATAAACCAACCAGGAAGAGGAGGGGATTTTACAGAACTTTCCTTCTAAGGCAAATACTATTTATTTTGTGTCAAGTTGGTGTCAGGAATCAAAGAGAAGGTTGTGGTTACTTCTCATAGCTGGGTGCCTTCATAGGCTGTGTCTTTAGACTTCCTGCCTGCTTTTTATTTTGTTTTGCTTTAGCCCGTGAGATTTTAGAATATTTCATGTGTTTTAATCTGCTTGAAATCACTTGAAGAGAGAGGATAAATCAATCAATCCAGATGCTGACAGTTTTCACAAATGTTAAGTCTCAGGTCTGTATAACTTGAACTTTTTATAAGTCAAAAGTTTCCCTACAATAATATTATAATTTTTTTATTCTAAATTGGCCTTCTTATGCTGAGGAAATGTCCGTGACCTTTGACCAGTCTTGTTTGATTCTCTTTCTCTACTAATAAGGTAAAAGTGGTAGGAGCAATAACCTAGCACAAAGTGGGTGTGGGCTAGCTCAGAGACCAGCAACCTAGCACACAGTGGGTGTGGGCTAGCTCAGAGACCAGCAACCTAGCACACAGTGGGTGAGGGCTAGCTCAGAGACCAGCAACCTAGCACACAGTGGGTGTGGGATAGCTCAGAGAGCAGTAATCTAGCACACAGTGGGTGTGGGCTAGCTCAGAGACCAGCAACCTAGCACACAGTGGGTGTGGGATAGCTCAGAGAGCAGTAATCTAGCACACAGTGGGTGTGGGATAGCTCAGAGAGCAGTAACCTAGCACACAGTGGGTGTGGCTAGCTCAGAGAGCAGGAACCTAGCACACAATGAGTATAGGCTAGTTCAGGAAGAGTTACCACTGAAACTGAAACAGCAGATGTGGAACAAAGGTACAAAATATTGTTCCCAGCTTTATATATTCACACTGAGAAGTTCCTTAAGCTCTTATTCCCAGCCAAATGTCACAGATTCCTTCACCTCGAAATTTTACATTGTGACCCATGAAGGCTGTCCAGTCTAAAGCCATGCATGACCTCATTTTATATTTCCATGCCTTGTGTCTACGCTGACAGACACAAGTGTGAACACCTAGGATAAGGACTGACTCTACGATATTTTGTTACTTTCTCAAACCTAGTCGTGCCTTGACTACAGTCAATACTTAGTCAGTATTCAGGTATGAGAAACCCCATGAGCTCCAGCATACAGCTCATTCAACCAAACGGCTCCTAATTTTGTCAACATACCTTGATATGGAAATGTGGGGTTTCTTTGAATTTGAAGATCTTTCTTCTTGCCTTTTGGCTTTAAATGGATGTGAAGCTTCTGAATCCTCACAGTCACATAAAATAGCTTCTGAGTTGGTGACCTCTGTGCTCTTAACCTATAAATTCCAAGAATGAAAACCACAGACCACAGAGGGTGAACTTAAAAAGAAGTTTATCACAAATTCATAGATCAGCCCTTAAAAGGAAGAGAACAGGTCCCCAGAAACAGTGTACCATTGGGGCCACTGCCTCGAAGGGAACATGACTTGACACTGGGCAGGGAGTGAACTGGCCAGTCCAGTGGCCCATTTACAACATTTCCAGGTGGCTTTCAGCTTCAGTCACATCCTCTTTCTAAGGGGTATTCATTTAAGGCAAGAAACATAAAACAAAGAAAGAAAAAAAAAAAAAAACAGTAGAACTTCTTTGTGGTATCCCTGGCTTCTGGCCTGGGCCAAACCAAAGCCATTTTGACTTAAACACTTCTGCTATCTCTCCAGCATCTGGCAAGAAACGCTTTGCTAGCTTTAACCAAGAAAAACAGATCCATTCTCAGAACCAGGCTGCCCTACACTACCAGTGTCCATGCCCCAGTTTCAAAACCCTGTGTAGTTGTCATTAGAGCTATTCTTTAGGTGTTTCATGGCTGGGATAAATTCAGGAAAATTGAGGGCATAAGAAAATTTTGTTCAATGTTTTTAATGTATAGTCTTCCCCCTAGGAAGTGCTTTGGCGATAAATTAATTTCTTTGAGCAAGTAAGCTGCAAAGATGATAAAGCTATCTTGAATTGGCTCCAGATGTTGCCCTTTCTGTACAAGTTATTAAAGCCAGGATAAGCTATGATTGCAATGAAGGAAGGGGAGAATGAGAAGAGAGAGGTCTTATTTCAGTAGATTTTTGTACTATTCAAATAAATTATTTAAATGTGTATCTTTTATTTGGCCAAGGAATTATTTCCTAAGTAAGATTTCAAAGGTGTCAACTTTCTCTTAAACATGTCATTTGATCCAGGATGATGACCACCTATGGGGATGTAATGCTGTATCTAGATTAGTCAGGTCTTACATGCTTCAAAGACATTTTAGAAGCCAAGTTGATAAAATCTTTTCTACATGTGGATTCTCATTCAAATAATGAGTACAGAATCAGGCTGCATTGATAATGGAAAGGTCTTACGTGGCTACTAAACACAAATCAAAGTCTAAGGCAACAGTGAAGTTAGATCAAGAGTGAACGGTTCTGTGGCCATGAGGATGTGTCTCTGTCTTTCAAAGAAAAGACTGCTGAGAAGAGGCTGTTGGACAAGGTTGGTGCGCAGCCGTCTACTCGCAGACATCACAGGTGCTCAGCACTTATAGTTGGTGCTAAGAAACTGAACTTCTTAAGACTTGATTAACTTATGTGTTGGACCTCATGAGTGTTTAGTTATTATCATAATAATAATTATGATAATAATGTCAAACACTGAGACTTCTTTGATCAGCCTAAGAATCATTTTGAAGTTAAACAAAATGCTAAAGTTATTCTTTCTAGACCAAGATGGGCGTTCCAGAGGTGAGACTGAGAAATGGATAAGATCCTGTAGCTTTGTGTTTCCTCTATAGACCGTAGCAAAGCTGAACTGTGAGGAATACCAGTCCTGCTAGGCTTACACCAGGGGTCTTGGATGTGGTCAGTAATCAAGAGGCTTCTGAGTTTGAGGGTAAGGAAGAGCATTTGAACTCCTCAAAGTATGAGAAACTAGAGTGGGCTTCAGGTGCAGAGAGATATCCTTAGTAAATGGACTATGGGAACAAACATGAGGCCAGAGAGCTGGGTAGTATCAGATTTTCAAGTCCTGTGGACTACGGTAAATAAGCCCAGATTTATCAGGACTGCCTCCCAAGGGCAGTGTTTGGAAAGAGTACTGCTGACATCTTGGTCATTTCCAAAGGAAAGACCATTTCAGTTGTTCCTTACTGTGTCTCATGTCATTTTTCACAAATGTTTTATTAGCATTTTAGGATAGTAATATCTTTGAGAAACATAATAGCAAAGGAAACTCTTTTTTATTGTTTTATTGAGCTATATATTTTTTTCTGCTTCCTCCATTCCTCCCCCTTCTACACTCTCCTATGATCCCCATGCTTCCAATTTACTCAGGAGATCTTGTCTTTTTCTCCTTTCTATGTAGATTAGATCCATCTTAAGGTCCTCTTTGTTGTCTAGGTTTTCTGGCATTGTGAATTGTAGGCTAGTTTTTTTGTTTGTTTTATGTCTAAAAGCCACTTATGAGTGAGTATATAAAATATATGTCTTTCTGGGTCTAGGTTACCTCACTCAATATAATGTTTTCTAGATCCATCCATTTGCCCACAAATTTCAAGATGTCATTATTTTTTTCTGTTATGTAGTACTCCATTGTGTAAATGTACCACATCTTCTTTATCCATTCTTCAGTCAAGGGGCATTTAGGTTATTTCCAGATTTTGACTATGACAAATAATGCTGCTTTGAACATAGCTGAGCACATATCCTTGTCGTATGATTGAACATCCTTTGGGTATGTACCCAAAAGTTGGGTCTTGAGGTAGGTTGTTTCCTAATTTTCTGAGAAATTGCCATACTTATCTACAAAGCGATTGTGCCAATATGAACTCCCACCATCACCATGGAACACTGAATGTCCCCTTTACCCCACATCCTCTCCAACATAAGGTGTCACCAGTGTTTTTGATCTTGGCCATTCTTACAGTTATAAGATGGAACCTCAGAGTTGTTTTGATTTGCATTTCTCTGATGACTAACGATGTTGAACATTTCCTTAAATGTCTTTCAGCCATTTTAGATTCCTCTGTTGAGAGTTCTCTGTTTGGGTCTGTACTCCAA
>JAQHUG010000151.1:1333074-1345307 GCA_028555095.1 Dicrostonyx torquatus
TAGGCATTTAGTGCTATAAACTTTCCCCTTAACGCTGCTTTCACTGTGTTCCATAAATTTGGGCATGTTGTATGGTCATTTTTGTTGAATTTTAGGAAGTCTTTAATTTCTTCCTTTATTTCTTCCTTGATCCAAATGATGCAGGTGAGCATTCTTTAATTTCCATGTGTTTGAGGGCTTTCTTAAAGTAGTGTTGCTAGAATTCTAATTTTAAGTCATGTAATCCAATAAGAAACATGGGGTTATTCCTTTTTTTTTTTTTAATCTATTGAGGTTTGCTTTGTTACCTAGTATATGGTCAGTTTTTGAGACGGTTCCATGAGGTGCTGAGAAGAAGGTATATTCTTTTGTGTTTGGATGGAGTGTCCTATAAATGTCTGTTAAGTCCATTTGAGTCATAACATCTGTTTATTCCAGCAAAGGGAACTCTTAAGGAGAGTCCTAACCTTAAGAGAGTTAAGTACAAATGTTTCTCCAGGTTTGCTCATCCTCTTTAAGGCCTATTGTGTAAGCTTTCACTAAGAAGTCAGGACAGTGACTGGAAGTCCCCAGATGGAAGCAGAAGCACACATTTGAAGCATCGTGGTGCTGAAATGGGACTAGAAAGCTAAAGATCCTCATTGTTTAGCTCCTTTCATGCTCCAGGAGGCAACGCAGAAGGGAAGAGGGACCTAACTCTGTCAACCGTAACAACTCCTCCCTCAGGGCAGTCATTAGATCAGGTGCAAAGTGAGGTGTTTTAACTCCTAACCCCAAAGGCTACAGCCAGAGCTCCTGAGCAGTCACCTGGAAAGCACAACTTTCCTTGGCTTTATTTTTTATGCTTAGATTCTTTGTTTTTCCTGTTTCCCTTCCTACAGGAATGGGACTCCAAGCACAGAAGGATTTCCCCATCCTACTCACAGAGGAATTTCTTTAAAGACAACTAAACATTCTATTCCGTCCACAATGCTTGAGAGACAAATGCTCCTAAGGGAGCTAAGGTTGCCAGCTAAATGCCTCCCAGAGGCTGCTCCACCAGCCTTCCCAGATCCCTCAAAGGCATCCCAAAAGTTACATGCTGATGTGTGCTCTGAAAGTAATCCTTCTCTGACACAGGAAGGGACTGCAGATGAGAAAAGAAGACTCAAAGGTACAAAGACATCTTAGGAAAAGAGAAAGACAAGAGTCAGAAGGCTGGGCTGTGGCTGGCAAGGGGCTCCTCCTGCTTCATGCAGGTGGCTCTCCAAGTGGAACACACACAGAGACAGGGTTAATTCCAAGAATAGCCCCCAAAGAACAAGAGATACCCAGAGGGGAGGTTTTTCACCGACCTGGCAAGGTTTATGCCAAGATTATTATGGTCACTGAAGGGGAACAAAGGCATAAAATAATGCTTTGCCAGGAAATCAAAGTAAGAGAAAAAAAACCCTTCACAGCTATAATGAGGTATCTGGCCTCACTGTATTTCAAATTGAGGTTTCCAATGCAGTTTTGTTCTCTTTTTGAAAGGCCTAATTATACTGATACTCCCAAAGAAACACATGACATTGAGTTTATTAGCATGTTTTCCAGAGCGTTGGAATGAATTAGAAGCTAGACCAATTTCATTCATATTATATATCAAATATATATTTTTGGTCATTCTATTTTCAAACTCTGAAAGTGGGAGCATTTATATTTATAGATCTCCATGTATACATAGAACTATGTAGAAAAGCTGCCAATGTCTGCCTTTGGCTGCACTAGCAAGAAAACAGAAGACTTGCACATGCACAAAAAAGAATATTAAGTCTTTGGATTCATATAGAACAAACTTGGAAAAACACAGAGATTTCAAGTGGTACCAAGGTGCAAAGGCATGTATTTGTTGAGTTGCTTATTAGATTTATGAGACTGTACTTTTTGGTGATAACAGACTCCTCAGAGAACCCATGCAAAATAATGTTTAATTAAAATAGATTGCAAATGACATTGACTGCCAGGTATTAGCATCAGTAACTTGCCATAGTAAAAAGAGGGCTTTTCTCACTGGGACTTTGCCAATCAGGCCAGACAGAGAACATCTTACAAAGGAAGCCCCTCCATGGGAACCTCTGCTCCTCTGTCCCTGGAGGCTGGGTTTCGATACTACAGCTGGGATGTTTCAAGTGTTGTTAATTGCGATGATGGTACATGGGGATAGCGACAATTTCCAGGAGTGGGGTGGAATTATTTAGCGATATTCAGAGAGTTGTGTCTTTATTTAGGAAGCACACAGAAAAGGCAGCTGGAACCCACAGAACTTTGAATCCTCACACCAGCGAACAACCCCCGAGTGTCATTCTGCATTCCCAGAGGAGCTAAGAGGTACCCACAGGCACACTCCAACCAAATATTAATAGACCCTTGGGAATGGACAGCGTAAAATCACCTGTGGTGTCCCACACCAAACCTTCCCTGGCTGTGTTGAAATCTTAAGCTCTTATTCAGAGAAGCACCCTTTTGGTCATATCTCTTTGATTTGAAGAAAAGGATCCAGAAATCAGTACTTTGTGGAAAGAGAGGTATGGCAAATGTGGAGGGAGGATTATGGGGCTGACTAGATTTAGCTAGCAAGGACCTGTTTGGTAATATAAGCTGAGAGGTCCATTTGTAAAATTGTTTATTTTGAGGTATTCCGCCCTGTTTTGGCTAGGATATTTCTGGATATGAGAACTGCCTTTTTTTCTGCCTTCAAAACCATCATTTTCTCTTCTCTCCGCTTTCTTTTGTAGTGCAAACTCTCTCATGTTCAAAACCTCTGCAGTTCACACACAGGAATAAGCCATGCACCGATAATGTTGTCACGTGATGGAAATGATTGGTTCCCATATGTACACAGACACAGGACCAGTGAAAGCACACGAAGGAGTCATTGGGTGCTCATCAGCACTAGGAGGACAAGGTTCCTCTGGAAAGCTGAGTGGCTCCTCAGCTTGGGAAATGATTGGCAGACTTAGAAACAGGAGTAACCCAAACGAGATAAATTCTTATTCTGCTCATCAGGATGAATTGGTTCCCTTTGCTTGCCATCCTGAAAGTAGTAACAGCACAAACGATCTACAAATGTCCCACAATGTGCATGGGCTGGAGAGAGATGAAAGAGACTCACCTTACCATGGATCCCCTGGTAGGTGTTAAGCATTGTTGACTCACTATTGGTGTTCACGATACGTTGTCATTGTAAACACTCTGATTCACATTTTCCTATACATAAACAAAGACCTAAAGGGATAGGGCAATGTGGCTTCCTTATTGGCTGCTTGATTCTGCTTTGCTGATTTAATCTACCTTATGGAAAATGACTATCACTCAAACAGCCAGACCAGCCTCAGGTCAACATCAATCATCTGGAATCATTGGCACCTTGAGGAAACTTCACAGTGGCAGCTGATTGTCCCAGCTCCTCAGGCTGAGGCCTTAGGGAGGGGTGTCTGAAACAATTTATATCAGACTTTTCACTACCATAAACCTTGTGAACTCAAGATGAGCCTGCGACCATTTCTATCTCTGCCCCATGGTAAGTACATCTACTGCTGGTCTAGAAGAAGGACCGCTGTGACTGGTGTTGATTGGTTCATGTATACACTCCTATGAATGGGATCTGTACTAAAATTCAGGGTATTGTTTGATCCAAATTCTAAGCCGAATGGCTATGATTGGCACCCAGAGGCAGGACTGAAATTGTCCTAATACAAAAGGCTGTGATTAGTACAAGACAAATCATTGTCGCTGGCCCAAACACCTCTTCTCAGGCTATGTAAGGAGGCTGCTTGGGACCAACTTAGTAAATGGGCTGGGAGACATAGGCCTGTAATTGCTCCCCTGGGGCTGCAACATGAGGCCAATAAAAGGATTGATTGGTCTTTTCTTGTCTACTTTCTGTAGTTCTGGCTGAGCAGGTTACACAGATAAAGAAGACAGAAGGACAGAAGAGGGGTGTTAGCAGGAGAGCAGTGGCAGTGACAGCAGAGCAGTTAGCAGGCCAACAGGAAGAAGATATGGCAAGGGGGTGTTTCTGACAGCAGGAGCTTAAGATAAGGGTACCTGGTTCAAGAGAGACAGGGCATCAAAATAATGAGACAGTAAGGAAGGCCGGAAACTGAGACTTGGGGGTGGGGTGGGGTGGAAGGCCTTCAGAAGCCAGAGGAGAGTGTCTACGGGCCTTCTTACCAACAGAGTTCCCAAGAACTGTCTAATTATAAAGGCCAAGGGTCTCTGACCCAGGGCAAATAGCTATAGCAATGGCTGGTGCTAAATGTTAAAGGAATTCTGACTTCCCAGGTTAACCCAAGAGCTATAAGACTGGATGATATTAGGAGTTGAGGAATCCCAAGACTATAGGCCTGACTGGATGCTACACCACCAGCTATAATTAAAGGCTTAGGAATCCAAAAACCTAGGCCCAAAGAAGAGCTATAATATTCATGGGTCTTAGGGTCCCAACAGCAGAGATCTGCAGGAGGACTCTAATCCAAGTGTTATATAACACTGGTGGGAATCATGGGGCTCAGTACCAGAGAATTGCAAAGACCCCATCTGACGCTACCACTGCTTGTTGATGCAAAAGAAAGAAAACAAAGCCACCAACGGCCAGCACTTAAAAGGCTTTTCCTTGCCGACCCATGGTTTCTATCTTGACAGAGAACAAACAAAAGCCGCAGGTTGGTAACACCACAATCCCTTCAATGTTCACCGTTCACATACAGCAGCTTGGGATTTACATGTAGCTGACACAAAGCTCTCATATACTTTACCTCCCAATTACATATAATACCTAAAATAATAAATGCCATGTAAACGATAACTGTATTGTATTCTTTAGAGGCCATCAAGAAAAGTCTCAATATATAGTACGGAGGTAAAGCTTTGCCAAATATTTTTGACCTACAATGGGTTGAATCTAGAGACTGGATCCTTGCATATGGAGGACCAACAGCAACTGATAGAAGTGTGTGTGTGTGGTGGGGGGGATCAGCGGCCTGGTAGGCAGAATCTCAAACCCTATCCTCACAGCAGCTCCAACTACAAGGCTACGACCAAGTTATAGGCTTTATGTCTGTAAAGTTGGGCAAAGAACTAAGAGTAAAATGTTTTTAAAGCATTCATACAACCATTGTTTTAAATCAACTCTTCCCCTAGCTCCATTATCTGAAGTAAATAATAAAACCAACAGCAGTGATAGGTATACTCTACACCAGCTGTTCTCAACCCAATGGTCTCGAGTCCTCTCGGGATCAAAAGACCCTTTCGCAGGGGTTGCCTAAACCCATCGAAAACACTTATTTACATTACTATTCATAACAGTAGCAAAACTGCTGTGATGAAAAGCAACGAAATACTTTTATGGTTGGGGTCACCACAATACGAGGAACTGTAGTAAAAGGTTGGAGCATCAGGAAGGCTGAAAACCACTGCTGGAGTATGTTTCCTACAGAGCCTGGTTCTCGATGTTTCCTGTGAATATCACTTTAGTCTTGACATTCATCTTCTTAATATCCTACAAGCTAAAAAGGTTATAAACTGTACTAGAGAGATTAATATATTTGCTCCCAGACACACAGCCCCACAGAGGATCTGGGATGGGTAACCAGCAGCCAAGCCCTGATCTCACATCTGGCTTCCGCAAGGATGAGGCAATGAGCGTCCGTTCTGGCTGAAAGTTTGTGGTTCTTCATCATGGCAGCTCTAGACAGCTAACATGCCGGGGAATAAGTGCACGGATGTGCTGAACAAGAGTCGGATGAGGACAGTCCTGAAATAGTGTGAGGCAGAAGACAGACCTTCAGGCAGAAAGAATCCTTCAGCCAAAAGCTCCAGATGCTGTGGAGAGCATGAAGGACCAAAACGTCCTCTGAATGTCGTCTGGCCTTGCCTCTTCACCTTCTTGTTGAAGTCAGTGTGAGCGCAAAGGTGGAGGCAGAGTCATAGCAAGTGTGGACCGTGACGGGGGTAGACCTCCTTTTAGAGCTACATAGTGATAGGAAGGGTACCTAACTATAGGCATTTCAAAGGAGTTTTCTTTGGGGGTAGCAAAGTATTACGTCTTCACTACGTAATGTAACTTTTGATTGCAGTTAAAGATACAATATGATTTAATAACAGGAAGTTGCAACATGGCCGTTTTCCCTGCGCTGCCTCTCTGCTGGAGCAGAAATCCAGACACGAGCAACAACTTCCTGTTCCATCACTGCTATGTGGGGAACTCTACTTGAACCAACAGCAGGATTTTGTTTCAGGCCCAGATGACTCTGAAATCTATTGGTGTCGAGAGGCAAGCTCGTACAGGAAATCCTAGGCCCCCACAGTAGGGTGCACTCCATCGTCTTTGCACACCCTCTGCCTCCCTCCTCTTCTTCCCCAGAGGGTTAATCCATCTGCGCCCTTTGCTTTTGTATTAGTTCACAAACTAATCTCTGCTGAAATGGCAGCTAGAC
Organism: Dicrostonyx torquatus; assembly: GCA_028555095.1. Classification (NCBI taxonomy): domain Eukaryota; kingdom Metazoa; phylum Chordata; class Mammalia; order Rodentia; family Cricetidae; genus Dicrostonyx; species Dicrostonyx torquatus. The sequence goes on from JAQHUG010000151.1 coordinate 1,339,512, forward strand.
TGCAGGGGGCAGCTAAGCACATGATGGTCCCCAGTAGAGAAGCCGAACCATGGGGCTCAGAGAATTCAAAACAAGTCCTTGGAAAGAGGAGCTTTTGTAGCTGAAGATCTATTAGGATGAGGGGCGTGTCTAACCCCCTCTGGACTGCACCCACCCTCAGCCTGAGCCTTAGCCACATGCTTGCTTTCAAGACACTCCTTCATCTGCAGGTGCAGCAGTCCAGTCTGACCTTGGGATTTCAACAACAACTACAGCAGATTTTAGAGTCAAAATTCTAGTCTGGCCTCTTTTTAATGAAGTAGCCTGAGGAAAGTTGTATAGCATGGCTAAGGCTCAGGTCGTCATCTCTAAAAGTTTCACAGCTAAAGGTTGCTATCACCGCTACTCAGGAAGACAATATGACCAAAGCTGCTCTCACCTGACATGACATCAACTGTTCCCTGTGTCCCCAGCACAAAGGCCACTCAGAAAAGTCAATATATAACTTAGTCTGTTTCACTACCATTTAAAATTTTGGTGATGAAGAAAAAAGCATTTTCCTACTTTTCAAGACATAGTTTCTTAAAATACAAATATAGACTTAGGAAATGTGGACGAGCTGGGGAGATACAGAGGATGGATTGCAGCACTCAGAGGAACACTTCCCATGGCTTTGTGGAATTCTCCTATCGGCCTCTTTTAGTGTTTGAGAATTGCATCCATGCACATTCTGACTAGGGATGTAGTGGGACTGTGGAACCACATGGAGCAAGTGTACAAGAAGAAAAGCCAGAGGCTTTATTCGCCCACTTGCTGATAGTCTCTGCTGTGGTGGTCTGCATGAGACAGGACCCTCTATGCTCACATATCTGAATGCTCTTCTGAAGTCTGTGGAACTGTTTGGGAAGAATTAGGAGATATGGCCTTTATGGAGGAGGTGTGTTTCTGGGGTGGGCTTTGCTGGTTTAAAAGTCCCTACCATTCCAAGTTATACCCCCACATCTCACATTGTGGCTGTTGTCTCTAAGATGACAACTTCATCTCCAGTACCATACTTGCCCGCTTGTTGTCATGCCCCCTGACATCGTGGTCATGGACTTACTCTCTGAAACTGGAAGCAATTCGCCAATAAACTCTTTTCTTTTATCAGTAGCTTTGGCCATCAAGTGTCATCGCATCAGTAGAATAGGAACTAGGACATCTGACCTCTGGGGCTGAGGTCAGCATTAAGGAGAGGGCATGGCTTACAAGCAAAATGTAATAGGGTTTTTCCATTGTGTTGTACCTCTGAAGCAACAGAAGGCTTCAATAAAAACCTAACCTCGCAGACTGTAATGATCAAGACAACCACTTTCTTCAACTAAAGGATCCTGTTGGCCAAAGCTGCCAGTTCCCATACAGTCTGCCACTATGGCAATATCTGTTATTAAATATCAAAAAATAAGTCTTAATCTCATGGGGTCTGCACATGTGTATAGTTAGATTTTTCACTGAAGCAGTGCACAAGAAATTTAGATTCACATCTGGAATTACAATTTGCACCTGTGTTTTCAGTAGGAACGTAAAAGTAACTACCCAACTTAAGCCATTTAGAGCCACACTCTCAAATAACTTCCAATTTTGCATAGTGAAGTCCAATAGAAACTTGAGCTTTAAAATTTATTTCCCATATATTATTTTGTGTTTACCTAAAATTCTATATTTATATATAATATATGCAAGTGTATGTGTATATACACATATTTTTAAAAGTTGTGCCACTAAGGGTAATAATGCTCGTCCCAAAGACAATAAATTATCTATCAAAATTCCCATTTTCAGTTGTTGTAAAGGGGAATCCAAGACAACCCCAAAACAATGTACTCTATTGGTGTTGTCCATGGGTGCCTCCCAGAATTTGGTTCATTCAATCCCTATTGTTGACAACACATTTTACTTCAAATATAGGAGTTATAAGAATCTATGTGGAACTGACCTGGAAGCTTCCTCCCTGAGGACTAGCTCCCACAGTGCTGGAAGGAGCCATGCAAGATGCCAAGGAAAAAAGCAATTAATAGTCTTATCCAGCTGCAAAGCCTATGAACCACAGTAATAAACAGAATATCCTTGAAAGTGCAATAGGGGCACCTAGAGTTGATGGTAACCAACAGTCAGTTAATTGGATTTAAGGTCCAGTCTACAGGAATAAGTCCATGCCTGATATGGTAAAAGTAGGTCCCTACCAATGGTTGTTGAGACCCTAGAGTAGAACCGACTAATGAAGTTTTCCTAAATAAGTATAACTGTTAACCACATTTTAAATACTCATTCTTATACTTAAGGCTAAGTATAGCTCTCACCATTTATCAAAAAAGTGTCTCTTCACAGCAGGTAGGAATCGCTAGAGAAATCCACAAGTGGTCAAAATGCAGAGCTGACGTTTCTGCAGCACGAATCCTGTCCTGAAGACTCAGGGGCAGCTCAGGTGAATGGACAAAAGATAAACATCACAGAAGAGGGGACAGATGATAGTAAGGGCCAAAGAGTCCAGATTCCTACTGCTTGATAGTGTCTGCTATACATGACAGGAAACTGTGCACATGAAATCTTAGCAATGGCAGCCTAAACAAGGCCTGAAAGATGACAGCTCCTTCTCACACGCTGGTGTGGGTGAGGGGAATCCCAGGTCATGCCCCAGATGGAGAGCTGTGGTACGGGAGACTTGTCTGTATTGTGTCAATCATGTTTTAAATAAATACTGATTGGCCAGGTAGGAAGTATAGGTGGGTCAACCAGACAGGAAGTAGAGGCAGGGCGATGAGAACGTCTGGGAAACAGGAAGCTCCCTTGGCATTCCTGTGCAGACCACCAAGGAGGCAACAATGTAAACTGCCCAGCTGAGAAAAGGTACCGAGCCATGTGGCTAACATAGATGGGTTAATATAAGTTATAATAGCTAGTAAGAAGGCTGAGATAATGGGCCAATCAGTTAATAACCTAATGTAGACTCTCTGTGTGATTTTCTTTGGGGCTTGCCAGCTATGGGGTACTGGGCAGGACAGAAACCCCAACAAGCAGGACCCTCATGTTACAGAGCTGTAAAAAATTAACGACTGCTGACAGAGAATGAGTCGGCATTCTCAAGGTATGAGTCCCCTGACTGCTCATTCAGTGTCAAGTGGTCAGGTCTAAAAACTTACAAATTTATAAGCAACCCTAAATGAGCTCAGGAGGTTGTAGGAACTACATATTTAAAACATACACACATAAAACAATAATAATAATGAAAGAAAAAGAGGCTCTAAATTTGAGAAGGAGTAGAGGGGGGTGGCCATGAAAGGAGTTGGAGGGAAGAGAGAGAAGAAGGTAAATGATGCATACAATACTCAGAAGCAAAATCATCCCAAAATCAGTTTAAAATAATTGTCTATTGCCTTTTTCCCCAAAATTAAGAAATCAAGTTTTATTGTTTATTCTATGCCTTTGATTCCCCATCTGAAAAGGTGGATGGTTAGTTCTCTATCTAAAGTCGTAGGAATTTAATGGGAGAGTATGCAAATAACTAGGCATATGAAATAGTGGCTTGATTTTCCACCTTCCCCCTTACCCATGTATGCAGAATCACTGGAAACATACCTAATAATGACTTATCTTCCATTCAAATGGTTTTTTTGAAATACAAGCCAACAGGAAAGAATGTCTTACTGCCTAGAAAGTCGTGTCTTGACAAAGGGGAAGCGATAAAGATACCGTTTGCTTGTACGCCATTGGTTCCTTGTTTTCTCTTTCTGCCATCTGAACTCCAAACTGGAGATAAGGAAAGATTGGGGGGCGGAGGGAGGTTAGGGGCTGAGGGGCAGTTCTTTGGGAGGACTAAGTCAGTGGGGGATGCTCTTTGGAGATAATGAACATTTTCTGGAATTGGATGATGGGAATGGTTACACAACTGAAGCTACTAATGCCACCAATTTTGCTTTTTTAGGAATTAGTCCTGTGGTATGTGAATTTTACCACAGTAAAGATGAGCTATTCTATGTTTGCACATAAATCACTTTTATATAAAGCTAGTTTAAGGGGAAGAGCTAATCATTAGCAGCTGTCAATGTGATTTCCCAGGAGGAACAAGCTGGCAACCATCTTGAGGCAAATTAGGATTCTTCTGGTCCTCTTCAACTGATATATTATGGTTGGGGAAGGAAGTTGTTTTACCTGCCCACCCCCACCCCTCAGTGGTTCTTAATGAGCCAGCTCAAACAGCAGGATAAAGGCTAAATAATCTAACTCAGCCCAGCTTTACACATTATCAGAACGGGAAAACTTGCTGTGCTAATACTCAAACACTGTCCTAGAAAATGATGGGAAGGAAAAGATTTCTCCTTTAAAGTATTCCGATAATATCATGTGGGTAAGAGAATAAGAGGCTCGGGAAAGAGTTGTGTGATAAAGGACTTAGACGCTTTAAGGGACTAGAGAGTAAACTTGGACAAACGAAAGTGATAAAGCAGATGTTGGAATCACATGGCTACCTATGCAGCTGATAGAACGCTGAGGGAGGGAAGCAAATGTCCTTGAAAACGTCCTTCCAAATTCAAAAGCAAGCCTTGGGTCCCCTAAGCAGAGGAAAATGTTTGAATAGAAAGACTGTGACACAAGTCTGCAGCGAAGCATGGGTCCTTTTCTCACGGCAGTTAAGTGTGCAGTCCCTTTGGAGTGTGAACAATGTTATTACTCTGGAGGGGTCCCATTAGGATGCACACTGGCTCGAATTTTAGTTTAGTGCAAAGGTTCTTAAGAGTGTGACTTATTTCTGAAGAAATAAAAAGGATTTTTGAGAAGAATAGAAGTAGTCAACATTATTACGGGGCATCGACATAGCAATTTACTTGCAAATGATTTTTGAAACTACTGCTAATAATACACCTTATTGTATATAGTACTCTCAACAAAGTCTCCTTGGGTAATCAAATTAATACAAGGCAAGGGAAAGGGAAAGGGAACAGGAGACCCTATAGCATTACCAGAAATGACTATAATTAATACAAGCACATAAAATAATCCAGTGGGACCAATGGACAACCCTGGGCCGTAGAGTAGTTTCCCCTAGATCTACTCAATTAGCATGGTTGGACAAAAAAAGTAAAGTGGAGGGGTACAGCAATACTTACGAAGGAAAGAAAACGATGCGAAGATTGAAGGCTCAACCACAGAACTTCCTCCGTGTGCTTATCTTGAGGGTGGTGGTCTTTCCTTACCACTGACCAGATCATACACCTTGTCACACACATATCCCATGTCCAGGGAGACTCGGCCAGTGGAATACCAGTGCCACTGTTGTCAGAGTATATACCTACCATTTCATAAGCTTTGCTTTATGTGTGTGTGCATCTGTGCCTATACGTATGTGTTCATGTGCCTGTATCTATGTATGTGTCTGTATCTCTGTGCATTTCTGTGTTTTTGTCTGTGTGTCTGTGTGTACAGTATCTGGAATCCACTCCTTTGACAAACTACCAGTATACAATCTAACAATTCAATATTGTATCTGTAATCCTTGTATTATATGCTACATTTCCATATTTCACAACCCCATATGAAACTTTGTACTCTTTGATCACATCCACCCATTGGCCTGTTTTCTCTATTTCTGTGTATTCAATATTTTTTAAGAAAAAGAGAGATTCTACATATAAATGAAATTCTACAGTAGGTGCCTAAGTTAGTTCTGTATCTAAGTTAGTTCTCTTAAGATAATATCCTGTAAATTTATCAATGTCACTGCAAATGGCAGGATTCTCCCTTTTTTGGTAAAGCTGAAACACACACACTCATGCTCACGCA
>JAQHUG010000151.1:1354856-1368374 GCA_028555095.1 Dicrostonyx torquatus
CAAGATCCAGCAATACCATTTTTGGGCATATACCCAAAGAATTCACATTCACACCACAAGCACATTTGCTCAACTCTGTTCATAGCAGCATTTTTTTTGTAATAGTCAGAACCTGGAAACAACCTAGATGCCCCTCTACCCAAGAATGGAAAAAGAAAATGTGGTGCATTTACACAGTGGAGTACTACTCAGCGATTAAAACCAATGATATCTTGAAATTTGCAGGCAAATAGAACTAGAAAAAGCCATGCTGAGTAAGGAACTCACAGAGAATGAACCAACAATCAGAGAGCCTGCATGGGTCTGACCGAGGACCTCTGTGTATATGTCACAGTTATGTAGTTTGTCTTCTTGTGGTACTACTAACAGTGGGAGCGGGTGCTGTCTCAGACTCTTTTGTCTGCTTTTGGGACCTTCTTTCTTCTACTAGGTTGCCTTGTCCAACCTTAATATGAGGGGATGTGACTAGTTTTATTATAATCTGATATGCCATGTTTGGTTAAAATCCCTGGAGGGCCTGCCATTTTCTGAAGAGAAAGGATGAGGAGTGGGTCTGGGGGAAAAGGAGATGGGAAGGAAGAACTGGGAGGAGAGGAGGCAGAGGAAACTATGGTCAGGATATAATATATGAGAGAGAGAAAAAAAATGCATGAGCCCAGAAACACACTGATGGCCATGTCAACATTCTCCTTTCAGTTTCTAAGTCTTTAAAGGCTCTCAACCAAGTCTCGTTTTCTCACTATCCATTTAAGAGAGTACACACATAGCCACTTCTTCCATAAAGACTATACAGAGTTTCAAAGTAAAAAGTAACTAAATGTTCTCAATTCTAACTGTACCTCTGCTTAGCTTCCAAATAATGATCATTTAGCTATTTATAAATTGTAAAATGTATATTCATTGGATTACTCTCATTTCTGCTGAGTAACAGTGATTTATGTTTAATCCATATCTGTTTTAGAGTATATGTTGTAAAATAGAACACAGCCATGTCTTCAATGTTTTTGTGTATATACACACACACACACATATATATATGTCTTTTTCTCACCCTGGACTACCTCATCAAATTGTAAATGAAGTGATTTCTTGACAGTTATGCTCCTTTTTCTCCAGATGTAGCAAGTCAGATTCTACAGTTATTCACATCATCTTCTAAAGGCTCTTTTAGTTTCTTCTAAAGAATTTTAATTCGTTTAAAACAATGGGCAGTGCGATGAGAAGAGTATATGCTAGATGACTTTTCTTATTATGTTTTATTAATTTATTCTTGTATAGACCATGGTTACATGAACACCACAGAACACTCTAGCCGGCAGAGCACAGCTCTCAGGAGCCAATTGTCCTTCACCATGTGGCAGGTATCAAAGTCAGATCATCAGGCTTGGTGGCAAGGCCTTCACTCTGCGAGCCATCTTGTCTACCCTCAAGTGGAGAACTGTGTGAGCAGTTGTAATCCAAACCAGTTAAAAGCCACTTGCAGCCTTCCTTGAAAAAACAAGATTTTTGAAAAAATAAAAAAGCTGACAGGTTATAAAGGACGAATACTTCAATCTCTTTTCTTCTGGAGCCCGTGGGTGGAGCTCAGAATGATGATGGGGATGAAGGAAGATGAACCATGGGCAGAATCTCAGCCACCTGCCTTTCTATTGGATAGGTATACACCAGGGATTCAAGTGTACTTAAATGAACAAGGGCTCAGAGTTCATAACACAGAAACATCACTAACAAGGCCTTGTTCGCCTCCATCCAGTAAACCGCTTATCTTCTTGTTTGGTTTGCTTATTTATTTCCCTAAAAAATCATATTTTTCATACTCATTGACAAAAGGGATCATCTTAAATGAAAGGACAGAAAGCCTGAGGAAGGATATGGGTGAGTAACCTCCTCGTGCTCTAGCTTTATGTACAGCACTGCTGGACACTGGCCCACCGAAGCACACAGTCAACTTATGAAGTATCACTTTACCCACCGTCAGATCAGAACCCATAACTCAGACACATTACATGGTTTCCCTGGATCTCCTGTGGTAAATAGGGACACTGGGAGGTTGACTTCAATTCTCTCTGATGCACTATCCCGCCATATGTCCAAGGTTATTGGTAAGAGAAAAACCCCAAAAGTTGGGTGTATCCAGGCTGTCTCCACATGGCTGTGTGAATTCTAAGCCATGAGTAAAAAGAACGGAACTAGCACTATGATCGAGACATAACCGTACAGAAATGACAGTTGGGTTAGTCATACGAGACTAAGTCAGGAAATCTCATCAGTGCTCTCATCTGTGACTAGGGTAGTTATTTATTCATTAGTTTTATTATCTTTTTACTTGTTCCAGATGTCACAAAAGGGTGGCCTGAGGGTTGAAATCTGATTCACAGACAAGTTTTATTTGACTTTACCCTTTCTTAATTTTGCACAGTTGCCTGCCAGCAATTTTAAAACAGCAAAACCTTTCACAGGTGAAAGTCAGATTTCTTGCTTCCCTTGGAACTTCTGCAAATCTGGCAATATTGGGTCTCAATACCCAGTTCAAGAGAACATGCAGATGCATGCAATTTGAAAGGGACTGACCTGTCAGGCTCACAGCTGGCCCATTCTGCTTATTCTCCCTTCCTGCATGTCTCCACTGCACAGTTGAATATGTATAGTCTGCTGAAAAACGAAAATGCATGGAGGTAATTCTAAACTGAAAGTCAAATCAAATGGACAAGATCCTTAACAATAGAAATCCTGATGTTTCTGATTGGGATTCCCCTCTGCATGCTGTGAATATGTTTTATTAACATTGGGTAATAAAGAGGCTGCTTTCAGCCAATGGCTTAATGAAATAAAGCCAGATGGAAAATCTGAACAGAGGTGTAGAGAGAGTAGGCAGTCAGGTAGAAGCCATGTACCGCTGGAGGAGAAAGACGCCCGAGTGCAGGCACTGGTAAACCATGAGTCTTGTAGTCAAATAGAAAATAATAAATATTGGTTAATTTAAGACATAAGAGCAAGCTAGAAATACGTTTAAGCTATTGGTCAAACAGCATTGCAATTATTATAGTTTCTGTGTGTTTATTTAGGGTCTCGGCATTCAGAAAATGAACGAGCAGCTTCAGTCTACATGTTTCCAACAAGACTAAGAAATATTATTTATTCCTTTCTATTTAGAACACTCTGAGTCTACAAACCTTAAGAATCAAGGCTGGAAAGCTAGACATCTTATCTCTACTCAGGAACCCAAGAAATAGTCAATGGCCTTTGCTTGAACACCTCAGGGAATCCTGTGCATTTTTAAAGTGGCTGTACGTCTAGAACCTTTCAGCAAAATTGAATCTGAATTCTCCTCTCCCATCTACTGATTCGAGCTTGGACCTCAAGAACCTGCATCACCCAATGACCTGTGAAATATTTCAGAAAGCCTTTCACCCCTCTGCTAAGCGTTCTCCTCAACCTTTAACATCAAGAGCTTAATACATCTTCCAAGAACTAGCCGATGTTAGGCACAGTGAGATGTGTTTGACTTCAAACTTGTGTGACTTGGGAATCAATTCGGGACTCCATCAAAGAAGAGGGATGAAGTCTAAAGAGTTTCTCATTTTGTATTATTGCATGTTAAAGAAATAAACATTCTGATGATAAAAGATGCTCTTCCAAGCTGCCCAGACAGGATTCCTGGAGAGGTTTAGGCAGTGGGATGATTACAGCAGGTGGAAGCTCTGTTTTCATCTCTGAACTACATACATATATTTTCTGCTTTTTGCAATTAAACAGTGTCTTTAAGATATTTCTGTGTTGTTAACAGATATATGTTCCTGGGATCCAAACAGTTGAAAAATAGGGTAAGATAACATGTTCTAAACTGTCTAGCCTTTTCCAGAAGTAGATTCTAAGGGTATCTGTGTTTGAGCTCAATATCTCTTTGTAATAGTCATATCAAAAGGAGTATTACCATCCATTATGCTGCTTTCCAGACAGGCTCTGAGAGTATCAAAGCCACCTCAGGTTAGGACAGATAAAAATATCTATAGGACAAGAGATAAAGATTGGAGCAGTTATGGGGTCAAGAGGACAGTCAACTTCCTTTCATGCATATAATTGCAGGTTTGTTTCTGAGTCTGGTTTTCAATGTAGTTGCCATTAGTGTAAACTTAAGAAAGCTAAAAATTGATGTGACAGTGACCCAGTCCTTTCTAATAAAGCTTGAATATGGCAGGCACTGGTATTAGAACTCTTTATGAGAGTTCTAGTTAAACAAAATTGGGGAAATGAATGGAAAATAAAATTAATTAATAAAGCTCATGAAACCTCTTTCTAGTTAAATATTATCAGATTGAAAGTTTTTCATACCAAAGTTGATCGCAATGTTTCCATAGCAATAATGTTGTCTACTTGCTTCTGCTAAATTAAACACAAAAAGCCATCCAAAAGTGAAAAAAATATTAATCTGTGAGAGTTCAGCAAAAGATTAAGATAGTAGGCCTCCTAAATTAAGTGCAGTTCTGTTCCTGAACCAAATAAATTCATAAACATAAAATAAAATTAATATCAAAATTAAAGAAAATGATATTAGCTTTAAGTTATAAATTGAAAAAAATCAATAAAATCAAAGGACCTACTGGAATCTCAGGGCTGGTAAGTAAAGGAATTAGTCCAGATGCTAGCTCTCTGACAAGTGGGCAGTGCTCTTCTGGTGTTTGTGTAGCTCTCATTGGTTGAATAAAGAAACTGCCTTGGCCTTTTGATAGGGAAGAGCTTAGGTAGGCATGGAAAAGAGAACTGAATGCTGGGAAGAAGAGTCAGAGAGAGAGCTGCCATGGAGCCTCCAGGTCAGACATGCTGAATCTTTCCCGGTAAGCTACGACCTCGTGGTGAACACAGATTAATAGAAATGGGTTAGATCAAGATGTGAGAGTTGGCCAAGAAGAGGCTATATATATAATGGGCCAGGCAGTAATTTAATTAATACAATTTCTGTTTGGTTATTTCAGCCCTGCTTACTACACTCTTCTTAGCTTGCTATTTTTAAAACTCTCCTGAATTTAGTTAAATGCTAGATTCAGAAAAGAGTAAATTAAATAAATGTTTTGGGTGAACAATCCCCTCTTTTTAGACATTTGTGTTGTAAATAAGAAAATTAAAAATTATGAAGACAAAAAAATTTAATTTTAGTCAACAACATAGATCAAATTTCAACTAAAACAAAGGGTAATTGAGAGAAAAACACATGCTGTAGGATTAACATTCTTGTTTAATAAGTATGCTAATTAAATTAAATTTCACTATTCCATTTTATTTTACAGCATAAGGATGCAAATCATGTTCCACCAAGTGTCATTTTTCCCATTTTTGATCAACAATATTTTAAGGCCTTTGAAGGATAAGTAGACAATACTTGGTTTCTTGGGAACATGAGTCAAAGGCACGAGAAACTGCCAGATGGAGAGAATGCAGGTGGCTGCCTGGAAAGGCCTTGTCCTCTGACAACTTAGATCTCTCAATTTTGAAATACTTCACTCTTTATTGGAGTGAAAGGAACATGGAGTATGCTGATCTGATTCTGCTGCTTTGCCCTTTTAAGGGTAAAGGCAAGAAACCCACAGACAGCATGGCTGTAGTGTGTGTTAGGGGATAGATAATATCCCCATCTACCCTCCTCAGCTATGCCACTGGTCATTCTTTGCTCTTAAGTCAGGGCTGTGGCTCCCTCCCTAGAGCCATATTCCATGGTGGCTTGGAATTGGTGAACTTCCTGATAAGGAGACAGAAAAAAAAAAGCAACTATAAAGCTTGCTGCGATTTATAAGAGTGAAGAAACACTGATGTGGCTCCCTGTTTCAATTATCACATAGCTATGTAACCTGTTTTGATGAAGCAACATTCTATAACGAGACTTGGGAGAAAGTGAACAGGATGGAGAAATCATTGCTGTTTCAAAATCAAAGAGGGAGAGACGTGGGAGAGGGTAAGTCCATGAAGTTGCATCGCTTTCTCCCTCACAAATCATTTTATAGCCAGTGTGTACAACAATAAAGCTGCAAAGGACCGAACAGTGAATAAGTATTATTCTCAGAACTTGGCTCAAATAAGTAAATGTAGTAAAACTCTTAAAATGGTAATCTAAGTAAATGAATAATTTAATGCAATTTTTTTCACGAAAAGATTTTCGGCTATTGCATTGATTTCCCCAGGGGCAGACACTGATATCTGCGTTCTCAATGGGTGTAATGTGTGTACCTACCTCATGGCTCATGCACTGGGCTTAGCTTATCTTTTCTCGATGGCTTTCTTTGTATCCTCACTCATGCATCCACAGCATCCACAAACGTAATTTACCTAATTTCAGTTTTTCTCTTATTCAAGTAGCAGAGCTCATATCTTGAGGCTAAATAGTCAAGCCTTGGCACAGCGTTTATTTATCATTTTCTAAATCCCTCGTCACTCTATTATATAAAAGACTTCACTGCAAAGATATGGTTTTGCGTTACATTGTGAAATCAAGGAAAGAGAAGCGCCAAGGGCTCCCCCATTAACTTACAGCTATCAAAGCTTTACCAAATTCACTCTTAAATGCCACACTGCCTCTTTTTACCTCTCTTTGAACTTTCTCACTTCTCTATGGTCACCAACAGAAGTACAGGTTACTTCCCAGGAGAAAATATGGTTAAGATCTTCATCTGTATTGTCATTATCCATATTATGATACTTTGGGTTAGAATAAGAAATACTTTGTCAATTGAAAAGAACAATGAGTTTGGAATCAGATCTGACTCTATGAAGTTCTATGACATTGGACAAGCAATATAACCAAAGGGTATTAACTTTTGCAACAGAAATTTAAGGAAACTGTATTAGACTAATCTTTCCAAGTTTTATGCTTAACAAAATATTATTTTCATGTAATATTAAGAAAAGTCTATTTCATTTCAGTCAACAGAGATTTACTGGTTTTTAAGAAGATGAGAGCCAGGCAGTGGTGGTTCATGCCTTTAATCCCAGTGCTCAGGAGGCAGAAGCAGGCAAATCTCTGTGAGTGTGAGGCCAGCCTGGTCTACAAGAGCTAGTTCCAGGACAGGGTTCAAAGCTACAGAGAAACGCTGTCTCAAAAAAAAAAAAAAAAAAAAGAGCCAGGATACATAATCTTGGATGTTGTTTAATTAGAGAGTGCATTAGAAACAGAAGAGGACAAAGGTTAGGTAGAATACAGTGACAAAATCTAAAATTAGGATATCAATCAGTCAAAGACAGAATGCATCAGAAGCAATATTGAAAAGCTATCTGGGCATTTTCAAGGACTTTTTAAAAACAAGTTCATAGTTCATAGACATACTATGTGCCAAACAGAATAAGTTACAAGGATTCTAAATAAAAATGCTCTGGTAAAATTGCTGTAAAGCACCAGCGGAGTTAGGGGAGTGAGCTGGCATACAAAGAAATGAAAACAGACCACTAACCTCTAAAACTAAAAACAAAATACTCTTTACAATAGAATAAAACCTTTACAGTTGTCAAGAGGTCCAGATGTGATGGCACACACTTATAGTCCCAGCGCTCAGAGGCGGAGGCAGGAGGACGCTATAAGTTCAAAATAAGCCTGAACTACATAATGAGTTCCAGACTAATCATGGCTACATAAGATCATGTCTCAAAGACAGAAATAAAATAAAAGAAATTACCTTTCAAGAATGAAGCAAAAATAAGGACAGTTATATACCCAAGTGATTTACTACCAGTAGCTATCTGCAGTGACCATTTCTGCCACTAAGGAATGAGCCTCCGTGTAGAAGCTGAGAAGTAGGGAGGAATGAAGTGAGCTTATATTCAAGGATGTTAGCTGCATGAGAGTAACAGTAATGTGAGTTTTTAGTAGACTTTTATATATAGCAGTCAAAGGGATAATAAATGGAGTTTCAATATAACTTTTATTACTAAGAAAAATGTCTAAATTTAAATTTCAGGTTTTAATAATATAAATGAATTTGGCAAAACATCCCAGGGTATTAGAATAAGCAGCTCAGGCAATTTCCAAAAAGAAGAAAGAAAAATACAGGATAAAACTACTCATCCAATCAAGAATGAAGGCAAAAAAAAAAAAAGTGAGGGGGCAAGGGAAAGCCCATAATAGTCCTAGCATAGAAAAATCATCTCAAAATATTGGCATGAAAAATAGCTGTAATCATCAAAAGAGAATGAATACACACCTTGACATTCCTGAGATGCTAGATTAGAAAAAAAAATAAATCACCTCCTATACACTGTTAGTTTAGGGGCTGGGGTTTAGAGACACTCAGGCAGATGAGGTTATAAGGTTGGAAAATTCTGTATTTATACCCATATTGAGCCTCTGTGAAATCTTGTGTGCGAGCTCTCATTCCCCTATCAATGTGGTGTGCTTCCCTCTAGGTGTGTCGGCTATGGTACAGCATCGGTACACCACGGTCCTGGTGTCTGTTTGCTGACTAGGATTTCCCCATTTCCCACATGTTTAGGAAGAAGTCATTTTAATTTTTCACTTCATTTCAGTATTCTTGAATGCTACTTACCAGATAAGATTGCATTTTATGACTGCCTTGATCAGCAAAGGATTTGAGTTGTGCCAGCCCTCTCTCTACTAGATCCCCAGGCAGAACAGCTGCAAAACTTAATCTGGCTTTCCGGAATGAATTCACTCATCTCATTTGTATGCAACTCAGGCTGACTAACCCCCACTTTAAAGGAAAATGAGGGCTGATCTCTTTAAAGAGTGAATATGGAGCAGCCTGATCCCTGAGAGGCTCCAAGAGATTGAAGTTGTTCGAGTCTCACCCCCAGGCTTTTACAAGGGTAAAGCCACACAATCAGGAAGAGATTTGACCGTCCTGTCAATCAAAGATGCTGCCAGCAAGCCTCACTCACTGCAATTGATTAGCCGAAGGGACTTTGCTAGGACAGTAAGGAGAGCGCTGCGAAAAATCAGCTCTGTTCAGTCTCTTGATCTTTTAGAGCCTCGATTTACTCATCCGTGAAGATGGAGGATTCAAACATAATCACCTACAAGCCCGGTTGGTTAAACTTTGGTGTGCATCAAAATTACCCAGAGAAATTAATTATCAACCCACAGACTGCCAAGCCCACTCCCATAGCTACTAATTCGGTGTTTCTCAGGCAGACCCTGTGAACCTGCATTTCTAGCGCATTCTCTTGCTGAGGCCACTGGTGCAGAGGGACCACACTTGGAAACTCTATTCTAGGAAGGTCTCTTTTTGCTAATTTGTTGTACTCTAAAACATTGAAAAATTCAAATACAAGACACACTTAAGTAAATATGTAAAGCAACTTCTGTTAATTTGTAAGACTAGCATGTGCATTATCATACCTTATTAGCACTATAGATAAGAGTTGTTTATAATTCTTAACATCACCCTTTAACAGTTAGTAAGAGGCCTGGACACATAAATTATTTTTCTCAAGCAAAAACGCCCTTCACAAAATCTGTTAAACGTGCAAGCTAACCCTTTACATATGCAGCAAAAACAGTCATTTATGTGTTCAGAGGCACCAGAAAGAAAGTTCAACTCCAGAAATTTACCTGCCTGACCAGCACCTCACTCCTAGAATCATTTATGTATTTGGATGAAAACTGAACTGAGTTCTATTAAAATTCATAAATCTCCAAATAGAGAAAAAGAAATCTTGTTAGCCAACTGCCTACCACCACAAGTGATTTTACCAAATTATTTCTCAAATCCATTTGTTTTTAAGAAAAAGGCCAGGCAGGGGCATGATTCAGCATGAGCAGATGTGGCATCACCCGTGGTAGGGGGAGAAGATGCTGAGTAGGAAGAATCGATACTGAAAATTGACCACGATCACTTGTCTGTGCATTCTGCTATCTCTTCTCCCCACAGGGAAAGATCAGATCCACTCACACGAAGTTTAAGATTGCAAGATCCATTTGAAGAAAGTTCCGTGGATTGTGTTCACCTAACAACAACAAACAACAACAACAACAACAAAATCACTGCCGCTCACAACATTCTTCACAGCGCCTTGCACACTTTTACTGATGACAGCTCTATAAGAGAACATTGATGTAATAACCAGCAGACTGGGAGTCTCCTGTCATTAGGTAGAAACGGCATTCTGCAACCCAGGATAGCAACTCAGGGCCCACCACTCTCTGTGGCACAGAAGGTAAAGACCATGTCTCCAGGCCATTGCTGTAAGTGGGAACAAGCAGAAAGAAATCTAGTAGCTGTGAGCTCTGTCTCTACGGAATGATTCTTTTTACCATACTGCTTATTTCTCTGTCTGATTGAAATTTTATCAAAATATTCTAAAACTTCTTGAGCCTGGAAACTCTTGGATTACTGCATTTAAGAACCCCAAATACACGTGTCTTAGTCTTCTCAGGCTTCTATAACAAAATGCCATAAACTAGGTAGTAGATAAACATTAATTTTTTTGACAATCTCATAAACTGGAAAATCCAAGAACAAAGCTCTGGTCCATATAGTGACTGATACAAGTCCATACCTGGATTTACAGGTGCTGGTGTCTTGTTGTACTTCTACATGGTGGAAGGGATGAGGGTTTTCTCTCTGGTCTTTTATACAGACATTAATCCATTTGCCAGGCCATTCCTTCAAGACTAAATACCCTCCAATAATCCTGCCTTCTAATGTTATCGCCTCGGTGGGTTTCAGTATAACTTGGGAGACAGAAACATTAGACTGCAGCAATACTCTAGCAGAGGAAATATTTGGAAGGAAAACAGCAAAATGAGGAGAATTAAAGAAGTTGAAAAATTTATAAGTCAAAGAACCCACCCCGTAAATTCCAATAGAACAGCATCAGAAAAGCCAACCTGGCACATAGTAGACAAAGGTAGTGTTATCTGGGTTCTTACCACATTTTACCTACCTATGTCCTTAACACAAGGTACATTTCCAAGATGATAAAATGAGAAGCTACTTCAGCTGATGCAGTAAGTATAGGGTCGAACCCCTGCTGCTAACTAACGGCTCTAAAATAAAATGCAGGTCACACAGTTCTGGGAAGCATGTCATTAACTGTGGGGCGGAAAGCCTTGAGTCCCAGAGAGAGCGAAACTCCTTCTCTAGCTACCATTTTTCTTCGTACACACTCCATTGCCTTATGAAGGGACCCGCAGGGCTCTAAGTACCAGGTGCTGCCTTCAGCTGGACTGCCATGGTCAAAATCCCAGTTCTGACATAGAAGGTAGAACTTAGGCCAAGGTACTCAAATATTTTGCACCTGTTTCCTCAAGTATAAAATGGAGCAAAGAGGAAAATAAATGGTTACCCGCCTAACAGTGTTATTGAAAGATTGAATGATTAATACAGTCAAACCATGCCCGGCACAAAGTAAATGTTATGACTAAAGTGAATCATCTGTGCTTTGTTCTGCAGATGTAACCGTGTCAATGACAGTTACAGAGAAACCAATCATACAAAAGAGTGGGGTCCCCTTCATCAATTAATAATAATAATAAAAACAACCCCCAGAAAACTATGCTTATAACTCTGTGATGATTCTAGACTGTGTCAAGTTGACAAAGCATAACTCTTGCTAAGATCATTGCTATTCACGACGCTCATTTTCAATGTACACTTATTGACCATAAGAATTAATCTGCATTGCACATGCTGTATGTGTGTAGCGTACAAAACTTGATAGACTGTATATTTATCATATGTAACACAGATGTGTATGTGTGTGTAAGTGTGTGTATGATCTATATATGTAGACATATCTATCTACAGGTGCACACACATGCCTAATTTAAGGGGCTTTAGAACATCTACTTTTAGACCCTTTTCAGAAGCTTAGACATAGATTCCCAAGGAACTTCATTTTCTGTGAGTTAAGTATTGAAACAACTGGACCTTCGTTTTTGGATTCAATTCTCTTTATTATCTCCTCAGGCTGAACTTGGCTGTAAGGCCACACAATCCTGTTGAATCAGCTCAATCTGTTCATTAAAGTCTTCTTTCTCATCTTTTCCTCTGATGTGGGTTTAAGTGAGAGCAATTCAGACCTTATAAACTGGTGATGTCCTCAGGTCCTCCAGGCCCTAGATCACTGCTGGGCCCTCAACCCACCCACCTTCGACGATTTTATGAGAATATTAATGATCAACTTCTTGACACTCTATCTCTCTTGTAGTACTAAGTCAGTTTTGACCTTAGAATGAACAGGGATTGGACATTAAAATTCAGGGCTCCTATCATCTACCTACAGGTATAACTAATGCCCATTAACCTCATCTGAATCATAAGACTGAAAAGACAGGGGGAAAGCTCAGCTCATTCAGAGAATTAGCTAAAGTCCTCCAAGGCATCTCACACATTACCTTATGAAGCTTACAGTAAAAAGAAAGAGCGTGCAAAGGCCAAAGATTTAGTTTTGCTAGAATTGTCTCTTGAACTATAAAAAGCCATAATAGTGAAATGTGATATGATAGGAGTTTGAGTACTTTACAAGAAAAATTTATACTCAAAATAATTGAGCTGTAAATGGATAGAAATAGAAAACACTATACAGAGTGAGATAACCCAGACCCAAAAAGATGAATATGGTATGTACTCACTCATTAGTGATTCTAGCCATAAACAAAGGACATTGAGCCTATAGTTTGTGATCTTAGAGAAGCTAAATAATAAGGTGAACCCAAAGAAAAACATATATAGATCCTCCTGGAAATTGGAAGTAGACAAGATCACGGGGCAAAAGTTGGGAGCATGGGGGTGGGGTGGGGTGGGGTGGGAGGAAGGGGAGATGGAGGGAGAGAAGGGAGAAGGGGAGGATTGGGGAGAGCTTGGGGGAGTGGGATGGTTGAGATGGAGGAAGGGCAAATATAGGAGCAGGGAAGAAGATATTTTAATTAAGGGAGCTATTTTAGGGTTGGCAAGAGACTTGGCCCTAGAAGGGTTCCCAGGTGTCCAAGGGGATGTTTCCAGCTAGGTCCTTGGGTAGTAGAGGAGAGGGTGCCTGAACTGGCCTTGTCCCATAGCCACACTGATGAATATCTTGAATATCACCATAGAACCTTCGTGAGGCAATGGATGGAGATAGAGACAGAGACCCACACTGGAGCACTGGACTGAGATCCCAATGTCCAGTTGAAGAGCAGAAAGAGGGAGAAGATGAGCAAGGAAGTCAAGACTGTGATGTATTCGTCCACCCACTGAGATAGTGTGACTGATCTAAGGGGAGTTCACCAAGGCCAGCTGGACTGGGACTGAATGAGCATGTGATCAAACCAGACTCTCTGAATGTGGATGACAATAGGGGCTGACTGAGAAGCCAATGATAATGGTACTGGGATTTGATTCTACTGCATGTACTGGCTTTTTGGGATCCTAGTCTGTTTGGAGGCACACCTTCCTAGGCCTGGATGGAGTGGGGGAGGGCCTTGGACTTCCCACAGGGCAGGGTCTCTTAGCACTGGAGGGAGAGGGGGAGGGAAAAGGGAGGAGGTGGAAATTTTGAATGGTATTATTTATAAAGAAAAAAATAAAATAAAGTTTGAAT
>JAQHUG010000151.1:1377721-1449058 GCA_028555095.1 Dicrostonyx torquatus
TGGCAGCTGCTGCCTGAGCCACCTCCTCCTCCTCACTCCCTCCTCTCTCTTCTCTTGATCTTTTTCCAGTGGACTCAAAACTGCAGGCCACATCGAAATGAGGGAGTTTTGAATAGTTCATCTCCTTTGATGCCGGTCCCCAGCTGCCTACATTCTTCAATAAAAAGGCTACCTAGTTCTGCCAGAAACCTCTTGGTGGTGCCTGACCTTTTGTGGTTTGATCTTTTCTCAGCCTGTCTTTGCAATTCTCTCAAACCTGGTTTCCCTTTCTCTGAGCAGAATGCTGATTTATTTGGGAAAAGCATCATCAGCCCGGTCTTCTCCTGCTCCACAAGTTAACAAGGACTGAATTGGGCCCGGCCCAGCAACAATTTCACCACCTTCTACTCACCCCTACCCGCCTTTCAGCAATGCCTTCTTCTGGGTTTGGGTGGTGGGGCGGTGGGGCATAGCAGGAAGCAGAAATGCAAGTACGGATGGTTCAGAAAGTCCAGGGATCCCAGTTTCCCTCTGAGGGTAGATTTCCAGACAGCAACTCTTAGGAAGGAAAGTGAAGAAAATAAAATGTAACAAACCAGAGGGTGTTCTCCTGCCCTCTGGTTTCCATGGAGCTCTGAGCATCCCGTGAAGACTGATTTGAGATGGATACATCCTTACTCCCCAGTGGAAAGCAAGTTTCAGACTACACCCTCCCCACCTGCAGGCCTCACCTGCATGCATTACCTTTAAAACCTGGAGCCTCACTCTCCGCCTTCCTCCTTCAGGGTCAGGACCAAAGCAGCCACATACTTTAAGGTATTAATTGAAGTTGACTTCCTTCCTGTTTTCTCTCCTTTTCCCTCCCTCATCAAAGAAGGTAGGCCTGTTCTTTGATTTATCGCCTTAGGATAGCTCATTGGAGGCTTCAGTTTGAGATTTTTTAACTTCAAATCCACTAGGGACTTGGGGGTGGGAGGGGCTTGAAGAAGTAGAAAGTACAGAAGAGAACTCTTGTGGCTTGTGTGTGTGTGTGTGTGTGTGTGTGTGTGTGTGTGGTGTGTGGAGGGGGGGAGAGATCTTAAGATAAGGGAGAAAGGAACTACTGGGTCTTGCTCTGGGATGGTGCCGTAGGCATAAAACCATCAGAGAGGTGTTTGCATGGGTACCTAAAAGCAGGATCTCAGCATAGAGCCCTAAAGTCAACAAAACTACCCATTTCCCCCATATTAGCGATCTAGGGACACTGGGGAGTTAGATAACCAGGATGCCAGCAACAAAAACAGACGTTCGAGAATCAGAGGACGTTCACATAGACATGGTCTAAGTGCTTCCTATATCCTGTCATCTTTTGATGAACTCCCAGGATGAGGCAGGAACCCCACTGATTGTGAGGGAATGCAGTGGACAGAGTCCTCAGTCGAGTGGAAAAATCAAAATTATATTTCTTCTCAAAAGAGTTTAGGGAAATGTCTGTCTTAGGCTTAGACAATTATCTTGGTTTTTCACATGGGCTTTTCTCGGTCCTCTTAAGTCTACCTGAGGGAAGAATGCCCATGCACTCCCAGTAACAACGTTTTACTCCTATACCCAGCTCATGCCAGTGGATCATCCTTGTTTCCCTAGTAGGCAGAAGGTGGCATTCAGAGTGAACTAGACTAAAAATACTGTCAGTGACTTGTTTTGTTTTGTTATCTTTCTGTCGTCTGCGCTCATGATGATACGCATTCTCTGTATTTAATTGCCAGTATCTCACCAAAGGAAAGCTGAGTCACCCACTTGATCCTCTCCTACACAGAACTGCCTTCCCAGAGATCCTGTCAGAAACATGCTTCAGTGTTCTCCACTTCTCTCTCCAGAACCGTAGCCTTAACAGGACCTTAGTAGTTCTTGGTAATTCTACATTAACTGATATGCTATGAGAGATGTTTAGTGATTATTTAAATGAATGTGTTTGAGCAATGAGTAAAGACCCAAATAACATATATTTTGCTATCTAAATTTAGTATTGGTAAGTTCTAATATTTAAAATTAAGTCCATTAATTGGATTTAATATAAAATCTTCATTTTCTATTTTCATCACATCTTCATCACTATGTTCTAACATTTATATGTTGTCCTTCTATATAAATGTGTTTGGACATTGTTTTGACTAAATGCTAGCTTTACTTGAACTAAGCTAATGAAATCAGGGCATTTGTTCTAATACACAGCCTGTCAACAGTCATTCAGCCTCTCTTCAGCTTGGGGAGCCAGCCAAGGTCATTGACTGCTATCTAACAAAGTCAAAAGGCCTTTCAGATTAATGCTGCAACAATCACCGATTTGCAAAAGTGTTCTCTAGAAAGAAAAAAATAAAAGAGCTGAGGCTGCAGTTGAGATGCACATTCATTCTCAGTGAAAGTGCATTTGATCTTGACATTTTGCCAAAAATTCTACATTGCTTTTCAAACACTACAACAGTATTCAAAAGGGGTCTGTTTCGGTGGCTGTGCGTTCATTAGGTTACATTGCAGGAACACAGAGATGGCTGACTTTAGAGATTAATGACTGGAAACTACTGTGAGACTCCATGAACATGATACTACCATCTAGCAGAAATGGTGTTGTGTCGGCAAGCCTCAAAGCCAGCATCCTCCAACAAGGCAAAGGGGACTGGCCTTCTGTGCCAGAAGAGAGTCAAAAAGGGAAGCAGCTGCTCACAGAGTGCTCCATGCCTCCTCTCTTTCAAGTCTGGGCATAACAAATGACACTGTAAGAGTACAAAGGCAACTAGAGCATCCTCTAGAGGGGTCTTGAACTTTAATTCATTTGCTCTCAATCTGTGCTGTTATT
This sequence comes from Dicrostonyx torquatus, assembly GCA_028555095.1. Taxonomy (NCBI): domain Eukaryota; kingdom Metazoa; phylum Chordata; class Mammalia; order Rodentia; family Cricetidae; genus Dicrostonyx; species Dicrostonyx torquatus. The sequence goes on from JAQHUG010000151.1 coordinate 1,380,534, forward strand.
GAGAAGAAGCAGGAGCTGGAGAGATACGGCTCAGTCAATAAAATACCTGCTGTATAAGCATGGAGGCCTGAATTTGATCATATTCCAACACATAGAAAGTTAAGGAGCTAGAGAGATGGCTCAGCAGTTAAAAGCACCATCTATTCTTCCAGAGGACCCAAGTTTAATTCCTGGAACCCACACGGAGGCTCACAATCATTTGTAATCAGAGGATCTCTTCCAGCTTCTGCAGGCACCAGGCATGCCAGCGGTGCACAGACACACCTACAAGCAAAACACCCGTGTACATTTTTTAAAAAATTAAGCAATGTAGTCTTATACATTGGCAATCCTAATCTTTGGGGCCCACAGGCTAGCTAACCCAGGTCCCACTGAGAGACCTTGTCTCAAATAATAAAACAAGGTAGACAGTTCCTGGGAACAATGCCAAGGGTTTTTTTTTTTCCTAGAATTTTTACATAGATTAAATACATTTAGAATCTACCTTTTCTTGCTTCTTCCTGGCCACAATAGTGTGATCTTGTGAAGGCACCTTGCCCTCCAGTCTGTACTCACTCTTCCACCCCAGTGGAGAAGACACCCTGCCTAGCATTTTATTTTGTATAATTCTGGCACTACCAACAATCCCTAGGCTTTACTTAGAATGCATGCTCAGATACCAGTCATTCACCTCTAAGGGACCTCTAAGCTATGAACCCAGCATCCATACCAATCAATGTGTTCCGGCTGGTTCTACCCAGGCAATTAACCCCAGGATTTACAGGCACTGTTTAAAAGTTTTATTCTGTGATTTTATTTCATCCTGTGCTGCCTGAAACAGAGCTTATTATTTTAAAGTTTCCCCATCTACAGTTTGCAGATCTAAGTTGCTTGTCTCCTTCCCTGGAGTGAACGTTTCAGGCGCTGGGCCATCTGCTGAGTAAGTCCTTTCACAAGGGGACATTCTCCCCAGCACTCCCTTCCGTTATCAGAAAGTGGGTCCTAAAAAAAGGAAAGAAATAGGTTTCAGAATATCTTTTCAAAGGAGATACTCAGCAAGCCCAGGAAGATTTTTAACAGCACTTAGCAGAGAAACAATGGCCTTTCTCTGGTCTCAGTGCACAGGGCCCCTCTTCCACACTTGCTTACTCATTACTCAAAAGCTAATGTCTTTAACAGGCTCTCAGTGTCTCATGCTGGTAAGACAAGGAGGACACTGACTCTAGATGAAGAGTTAGAAAAGTACATATAACTCAGGCCAAACGTTTTTACAAAATATGTAAAGGCAAACAAATCAATTAACAAACAAACGATGACCAGTATAGATCCATTTGCCTAGACGAAGCTGTACGTAGCTACTGGAATGTTAGCAGCTTTATTGCTAAGATATATACTAGGCAATGGTTTGGATTCTTATTAATTTACTTATTACATGTCCCAGCTTTGTGTCTTCAAACAGCAAATTGGTCCTCAGTGCCAAGGAGCCTGACGACCTGAGTTCAACCCTGAGACCCGCCTGGTGAAAAGAACTTCCTTCCCCAAGTTGTCTTTTGACCTCCACAACTGCGCTGTGGTATGTTAAGCCTATGTGAGCACACCTTGTGTGTGCGCGCTAGCGTGTGTGTGTGTGCACGTGTGTGTGTGTGTGTGTGCACGCACATGCAGAGTTACTTGGACTTTTGCCTGGCTCAAGCAGTCAAGAACATTCTGAGCACAGCTTGTCCCACTGACCCCATTTGCTGCTTTACAATAATACGTTAGCTTGCCTTCCTGCCCGGAAATCTAAGACTACCCATTCTAAAGCCATAAATTATACAGGAAGATCTTCTGGGCAGAGATCAAGCCTGGCTTACTCTGTGCCTTTTATTAATGCCAGTTGCAGGCAGCCCACCTTTTTCCTGGAGAGAAGGTTCCTCCCACAGCAGGAGCTAGAGAGACACTGTTTACATGATCAGAAACCCAGTTTCACTCCTGTTTCCCTCTTGCCCTCAACAATTAGCCTAACTCAAAATATCAGGCTGCCCCTCATCCTATTTGGCACTTAATTCCAAGACAGCAAGAACTGGCAGCTCAGAGCAGTGAAGAAATGTCCAGAACCCTTTCTGGATGATTCCCATATAACCTTAAAGGAGCAGAAGGCACCACCTTCAGACCTAAGGACTTGAAAATGGTACTTCCTAAAACTAACCATCTGTGGTTGGGTCCACAGAAATAGGAACACAGGGGCCCATTTTTCAGACATGCCCACCCTTTGGATAGAGTACAATTCTCAGCAACCAGCAACAAAAGGTTGGAGGGTTGGAACATTTAGATAATATCTTCTGACGTGTGCTCTTCCAACCTCACCAAAACCCTGCAGATCAGCCAAGATTCTACCATGTTCTGGAGTCAGGAAATGTGCAGGACACCAAAACTGTGCACGGAACACTGACTAGGATTCCGTTTCTGAAGCTGCCTCCGGATACTTCCTGTTGCTCAATGATCTTTTTGTTAGTTACATTTGAGCATAATTTCCTCAAAATGGCTTTAAGTCCAGGGAGGTCTGGGATACATATCTCCTATAGAAGCCAATTAGTTGATTCTGAGAGTTAGGAATGGGAAACCCACCTGCACTGGTTTGTTTTCTGTTGCTGTCATAAAACAGCATAACCAAAAGCAACTTATAGAAGAGTTTTCTGTGCTTACAGTTCTGGAACACTAGATGTCTGTAATAACTGGGAAGGCAGTGGGAGTGGGAAACTGAGAGAACACATATTAACCACACACAAGAAGTAGAGAGCCAAAATAGGAAATAAGACCAATGCTATCAACCCTCAAACCCTGCCCCATTGACATGACATAACTCCCTCCAGCAAAGCTTCACTTCCTACAGGTTCAATGACCTCCCCAACTGGAGACCAAGTGTTAAAATATGAGGCTGGGCTGGAGAAATGGCTTTGTGGTTAAGAGCATTTCTTACTCTTCCAAAGATCCTGAGTTCAACTCCCAGCAACCACATGGTGACTCACAACCATCTGCAATGATATCTGATGCCCTCTTCTGGCCTGCAGGCAGACATGCAGGCAGAACACTATACATAATAAACAAATAAATTTTAAAAATAAATTATATTTATTTCTCACTCAAACCACAATGCCTCACAAGTCAGAACAGTGTCTCCTCTGTCCTGTCCCTTCCTTTCTCACCTATTTTCCCTGTGGGTGATGTCCTTAATATTACTACTCGATAGGCCCAGGGGAAGTACGACCCCTAAATGTAAACATCTCAGTCACTAAAACAGCTGAACTGACAAGTAAGAACCTCATTCACAAGGTCTCAGGTTGGAGACTCCATCTACATGAATTGAGTCAATCAACTGTGGTCTGCAACAGGAAGAGGGAGTCAATGAACTTATACAAGCTGAGGAATGGACAGGGAGCTTGACCAGGTACTAGGATGGCCTTCTTGAGCTGGGCATAGTGCCAGAATGTATGGATGCTAGCATTTACTTAGGCGGCTTCAGTTCCATCCCTTGAGGAGCTTAAACTCCTACTACCTAAAAGCACCCTCCTGTTTCGGCACTGTGTGAACCGTGAGTTCTGGTCGACAGAGGCATCAACATGGCATTGGGGCAAACATTGCTGAGCTCTTGGCTCAGTCCCTGGACCACAGCACTTAACCTCTTGATTGCAAATTAAAGAGAGAAAACTGTAGGACAAAAATAAAAAGCATAGAGAGATGGACCTAAGACACCAGACATGCCAATCCTTCTCTAAGCCACCAAGCCCTGCCATCATCTCCAGTGCTAAGCATCCGGGTGGCTGGGATCCCCACTCCCACCTTTAATTAACCCAAGGGCCAGGGGAGTCCTGCATTGTTGTTGTGCAAATGTTTCCGAAGTTCCAAATATAACACACCCCAGGCTGGCGTGATGACATGTGCTCTCCTTTGGTGGGATCTGACTGTAGTCATACTGGCTTACTTCTCATTTAGTCACAAATCACCTTTTCTTTTTTTCCCATTTGTAGCTCCCTGCAAGTGTTTGAAAAATGATAGGGTTTCCTTCAATGACAGTTACGTCGGAATCAAGTACATTTAGCTACTGTCTTGGTGTTTTTCTAAATTACTGTCTTCAGCAAATGCTTAGATAAAACAGTCTTTTTATTATTCTGATGGAATTCAGCAAACAGTGTCTATGGGACTTTTGTTTTGGTGAAGTGCTCTGTTGCCAGGATACCCAGGGTGAAGATGTCAAAAGAAGACACGTTGAAAGGACAAGCTATAGTGAATATTCCCAAGCCCACTCCTTGAATACTAATCATTTTGGTTTACCTATGTCTTTTCTTCTTGCTCTAGGACAGATACTAGTCCATAGTTTTAAAATAATAAACTATCTATAGAACAGAAAGCATGTGCTGTTAAAGAAGCCCATTTATAGCTGGCTCTTGTCTTTTTCTTTGTTCCCATTTTGTTTAAATTATAGCACTCTGACCATTAGAGAAAACTTCTGGGTTTTTTTTTTGCATTAATGCATGTTGAAAGATGAAAGAGCAATCTATTTCTTCTCAACAACTTCAAGAAGAAGATAAAACACACTGAACAGACAAATTAAAGAATGAGGCGAATGAAGCACAAGCAGAATGGCTCTAATTTTGTCTGTTTACTTTACAATCATATTTTAGGCATTTTGAGGAGAATTATTAAGCACTTACTAGGTATATGGGATGGCACCAAGACTCAAGACCTAATCATAACTAAGTGCAATTGAAATTGAATGCTGGAAAACTCAACATCAAAATAAATAAAATGGAAACCCCATAAAACCAAGTAGGGAGACATGAACACTGTCTTGGTTGTTATATCAAAGACTGTAGAAGGACAAACGTTTATGGTAAGCAAATAGCAGCATTGTAGGAGCTATTAATTTTGGACTTTCTGGATTCTTCTATCCTGGTCACAAAAATATATTGTGTTATTAGGTTGATGACTTGCCATACTGGATATCGTATGAAGAAGGTTCACAGAGACACAATATTTCAAGAATAAAATACTGGTTAACCATATTCATCCTACATGAGTGTCACAAGCTTATGGAGGTATGGATGGCTGAGTGGGGGAAGTTCAAAATAACTACTTAAGAAACTGAGAATATTTAAGTCAAGAGAACAGTAGATTATTGGCTAAATGATATTGAAGTATTGAAGGCATCAAACCAAGAGTTATCAAGAGCTCAAATGATGTATTGCTCTCTCCTGACTCAAAAGAATAGAAACTTCACTGCTATGTTTTCCAAGGAAAACTTTATTGGACATCTCCTTACTGACCGTTCACTGCTGAATCATAGTGCAGGGCATGGAGTCTGTGAAAGCCTTTTTTCCCTATAAGAGAAGCAGAAAGACAACTCGAGGGATAATCTACTGTCACTTGCAGTGTGAAGGTTTCTCTGTGCCAATGACAAGATCTAAGAGCACTGTGGGACAATGGGAGCCAGCCCCGGGAATGAGCTACCACCTCAAGAAGACAACAGCACCATGGATTCTGAGACATGCTCGTAACTAAAATCCAAATGAAGATTGAAGTCCAGTTTTCAGATAGCACATAGGAAAAAGTCAATACAATATGGAAATTATGCTTCTCAGAATCTTTATTAAAATATATTGCAAGTATTTAAGTGAAGGCCATCTGAGTCCATGAAGGCTGGTTATAATGGAAGAAGTAATGTCTGCTCGTCTACCTTTCATGATGCCAGCTTGATTCTCAAAATAACTTGAATAAGACTGTGACCAAGACAAGGTACGTTACGATTCTTAGGAAAGTATCAGATCACAAAACACCACAAAAGTGAGAGTCAACCTAGACAACGTGTGTGAGTGTCAATCAGTGTTTAATGCTAAAAAAGATATCTGACATACTGCCTTGACCATAAAATTATCAACATTTTATAGAGCAAGATGAGGGTAAGATGCTAACTGATGTTTTAGAAAATTCAACCAATAACTATCATGTTAATTTTTTAAAATAATTTGAGAAAAATAGAATAGGAAATTGTAAAATATGATTGAATATTAATAAATCATATTAAGACCTTAACAGTGATCTAATTTGAATGGTAGAATTACATGTATTTCCTAAAAAAAAAAAAAAAAACCTTTGGTGATGAGGATTATTTTTTTTTAAATATTTATTTATTTATTATATATACAATATTCTTTCTGTGTGTATGCCCGAAGGCCAGAAGAGGGCACCAGACCTCATTACAGATGGTTGTGAGCCACCATGTGGTTGCTGGGAATTGAACTCAGGACCTTTGGAAGAGCAGGCAATGCTCTTAACCGCTGAGCCATCTCTCCAGCCCGGTGATGAGGATTATTAAATAAAACGTTTTTGAAGGCTTTACTTCTCAGTTTACCCTTATTCAGAAAAAGTAATAAATGGGTCATAAAGCGAGGAGAAAGGGGAGGCCTTTCCTTTGGACAATTATACTTAACAGACATTCATGCTGCTTCAGCATAACTCATGTTTAACCAGCTGCACACAGCTGCCTGAGCATGGCTGTGTCTGGACTGACTTCTCCAGCTGTCTTGCCAGTTTGGCACCCTAGTTTCATTTGCTTCATATGTAGTAGACCCAGATCCCCAAACGCCTCTGCTTTTGCACAATAATGCTGCTTCAGAGGAAGCAAAGCCTGTCTCAGAAAACATGAGAGAGGGAATAGAAGAGAGAAAAGCCTCAAGACATGAAATACGGTGAGAGCCCCCAAACACACCATGAAGGATCCCTGTGCAATTATTAAGCAGCCCTGAGTGGAAATGATTTCCCAGCTGCATTTCAAATCAGCATTCTTCTGACTTGCAGCAGAGTTATTTCTAAGCCATTTTCTCCTTTTCCCTCAAGCTCTCTTCTTTTGCTGAATTCTCCATCCCACTTCATTTCTCCCTGTCCACTCTTTTTACATACACACACACACACACATAACATGCATGCATGCACACACACACACTACACTCAAGTGAGGAGACATAGCGTATATGATGTAAAAATTAATGCAATAAGTACCTGTTGGAGCCCAGGTACTTGTAGATGTTTGTACTTGCATATATAGATAGAAGATTGTAGATAAGTAGATAAAATAGATGATAGATTGATGGATTGATATACCGAGATGTTTGATAGATGATAGCTGGACAGATAGGTAGGTCGATGATAGATAGATAGGTAGAAAGATAGATAGATAGATAGATAGATAGATAGATAGATAGATAGATAGATAGACAAACAGATAGAGATAGGCAATCTTGATTACTTCTCCTATGGGCTCTAGATGTTGCTACCGTCTAGACCATAGATGAGAAGACTGAGGACCAGAAGATACTTTTTAAATCATCTGTCACATCATCAATGGCAGATCCAGGGTTTAGAATTCTTCTGTTGTGTGTTCATGTGCGTATGTATCTGTATGTACATTTTCATGTGAGTACACATCTGTGTAGGTGTGCATGCACATGTGTGCATGAATATGTTATATATAAGCAGAGGACAACCTTTGACAATGTTTCTCATGTGATACTGGCCTAGTTTTTTTGAGACAGGCTCTCTCATTGGCCTGAGGCTTACTGACCAGACTGAAATAGTCAGGAATTCACCTATCCGTCTATATATCTCTAGTGCTAGAATCGCAAGCATCTGGCTTCTCTGCATAGGCTCTGGGGACCAAACCTGGGTCTCATCCTTGCACAGTAAGCATTTTGCAGACTGTATTATTTTCTAAGCTGATAGACTTCTACTTGGAATCCCATTTTTCTAACTCACCATGGTAAAATTCCCCCTAGTTGACATCTTCTCTGGGACCCCTAGAAAAAGAATTATAATGAATGTTCTCAATCAAACTGTCTATAACTGCACAGATGTAAACTCGGCCATCTAGGAAAACAGGGCTTGTCAGGTGAGAAGGTACACAATGTAATCCAGGGCCTCCTATAATTCATCTCCCAAATGACCATGTGCACAAAGTACTGTGACCTTAAAACCTAACACAATGAAAATGTCCACTAAATGAGACTCACAGAGTCGTTTGTGTGCCCCTGGAAACCATCTTGACAATAACATGATAAAATTCAACCAAAATAGCTACTCAAACTCATCAAGTGGAAGAAAATTCTACAGTCAAAACATTATCAAAGACAGAAAATTTGAAGTTGACTTTTAATGGTTCCAAAACTGGAGGTAGCTTCCTCTCCGTGTGGAAAATATGATTCATAAAGCCATATTTGGCTGAAACTTGAGTGGCAACAAACTTCCCTTGTACAACAGCGTGTAGCCAGAGGCAGTATTCAAACTGGCCACTCTCCATCAGCCCATGCTGGAAGCATGGTGGGCCCAAGCAAGAAACAATTCAAAGCACAGCCAGCTCCATTGACTAAGGCTGAAGAGGTCCAAGGCAATAGCTGTGTTTTAAAGGAAAAGGTGCGTCTCCCTCCTCCTACCTAGATCCCCTCATCAGACCTGTATTTGACTAGGTCTTTCCGTTCAACAGTACTCGCATATACAAAAGCCAACTTCCCCATTCATTCAGCAGCAACCATGGCTGGCTGGCTGGCTAGCTGTAGCACGAGCCTAGCTGTAGTTAGGCTAGGACAGAAGCAGCACTGTGTAACTTTGAAGTAGGTGGCTCTATTCCCCTAAGGAGATCCTTCAAAACCTCGTCTTCAAAGGGATTCAAGATGTGTCGGTCACCCCCAGTCACTGCTTCTGAGCCAACTGGCTTTGCTCTCTGGCAAAAGAATCCAAGCTTCCAGGTTGCAACAGCCTCAGATGAAACTGCTTTGGAGGCAAATGAACTCCTCTTTATTGGATGGGAAATGCTAGGCTGTGACAAGCAACAGCCGTAGAGAAAAGAGAAAACGAGGATGGAACATTGTTAAGTTGCCTTGAAGAAGCATTTCTAAAGAAATGTATGTCTTATTACAGTATAAAATTAGCAAAAATGCCTGACAAACTTCAAACTTTTTTTTTCCCAAAATCAATGCAAATAATCTTTGTGAAACCTGGATTCTCCGTAGAAGCACTTGGGACTGAGTTGTACGTTATATTGTCTTTAAATCTGTGTGTTCTCTAATTCCTGCAGAGTGGTCAGGTGCCCTTGTCCCCTGTATCAAGAGTCCCCCTGTTCACTGGGCACTGAGGAGTGCGTGTGTATTTGCTCATCATACCTAGGAGAGTGTGTCTGAGGGATCAGCATAATATGGCCGTGTCAGGGATGGAGTCTGGACTACGATTTCCAGCTATGCTTCTCCTGGTCGTTAGGCATGTGGCTTTGGAAATTAATTAAGCTTATGTTCCAGTTTCCTCTACTTCAGAAGATGGAGAGGAGTAAAAATGGGACTTAACTCATAGAGCTGTTGGAGAATTGGGCCAATCTATGTAAAAAATTTAAAAATGGTACCTGAAAGTGATGCATCCTATATGAATGTTGATTATCATTGTGAATACTTAGGGACATATTGATTCCTTTTCAGTTGGACATGTCTTGCTTGTCTGTGTTTGTGTTCCATTGTGTTCTGGACAGAACATAAGTTAACTAACAAAAAAACAAAAAGAGTACAATATGCATAATTTTCAAGTAAGATGGAACTAAAATTAATATATGACAGCTATTTTGCATTTTCATTGCATATTGATTTATCAAAGATGATTAAAAAGAAAGATAACAACTAAACAGACACATGAGAAGGGAGAGTCCCCATGTATTATTGACCTCATAATTTTCTGGTTGATGCTTCTGAAGTCAGCATTCTCCTGGTGTTGTCCTCTTTCCTTCTCATCTCTGGTCTCTAATGCTCATGACAGAAATACCAGCAGGCACCGGAACGTGCAGCTGAAACGAAGGGAGAGCGAGAGCACACAGATTCAAGAACAAAGTCAGAAACAGACCAGTAGGAAGGAAGGGAAGCAAAAAAGTTTAAGGTAACATCCCTGCCTGGCTCTATAAATCTGCTACCTACAGATGTACTTTACCTGCCCTAGAGGGCTCTGAGGCTCTCAGCCCCTAACAGGGAACTCCTGGCCTGAACTCTGCTTCCAATTAATGCTAACCATTAACATTTTCATGAGGTGATACATTTGTCTTCTGAATATGGAAATGACCTCAGACTTCTTCCCAGGGTTGTGAGGATTTATTCACCACAAATGTCCATTCCAGGAACCAATTAGAAGAGCAGAGTCCTAGAAGATTTCACTGGGGCTTGACCATCACGATCAGCTTCAGCACAGGTCATGTTCCTAAGCAAGGAAGTGATTGCTACTCCAGAACTAGATGACTCTAAGAACATGGGAGTCAGACCTGCAAAGCTGAAATGGAACTTTTTAGAGAATATGGAAAACTGCTTCTTCTTTTTTTTACAGCCGAGATAAAGTGACTTCCCCTAAACTGCACCTTCTTATTAGAGCAAACACAAATACACAAAACTACATTTTCTTTATCAAGAGGTCTAAATGAAACCCCGTGTGATTTTCTTGTTTGTTTAAGTTTGTCAGTCTGATGGCATCTTTGACTGTCTAAGGCATGGCTTCAGAGCTCTGTGGACGGACTCTCTTTACAGCTTCTCTGGGGCCCTCTGGTGAACCTTTTCAATGGTCCAGCTGTCATCTGCCATGACAAACATTGCTATTTCTCCTGAAAACCACTTATTTGAGCAGAGTTGCCATTTTTCAGGGGAAAGCACAACATCAAATTATTACATTGGAAATCATACTTTCATTATAAGTTTCTCGATGGACTCTGCCTCGAAGGTCAGAAGGTAATCCTTTCAGACACCCATTTCCCTCACTTCCCAGAAACGGGTTGCAAAGGGAGCAGATTCTGGAGATAGAACCCTTGGCCATCAACTATAGCATCTTAGCTGAGCCTCTTGGAACCTTCCCTCACATGTGAAATGGAGACTTTAGCAATAGTGCGTGAGATATGATGAGTACAAATGTTAATGCCACAAGACAAGTAAAGCAGGGCCACAGAGATGACTTGACGGTTCAGAGCACTTGCTCCTCTTATGGAGCACCTAGGCTGGGTTCTCAGCACCTACACGGCAGCTTAACCATGTGTAACTCCAGTTCCAGGGGGCCAACCTCTCTTCTGAACTCTGTGGTCTCCCACACACACATGGTGTACCTGCATACACTCAGGCACACATACACATACAAAAATTAAATGTTTTTAAAGTGCCAGTGCATGGACAAAGCAAATAAAGCAAGAGATGAATCTGAAGACTATGAGGGAGACGAGCACTCATTTGGTGGAACAATAGAGTAGAGAGTAGAGCCCTGCTGTAGGGAGACCAGAGTTTGCCATAGACATCATTGCATTATTTAGACAGTTCTTTCTGAGGCCAACCCTCTACAAGGCTTCTCCTGCTTCCTCTCCTTCACTCCCATAGTGAGGCACTTAATCAAGACCAAAGAGATTACAAGCATTAAGATCCTGTGGGGTTGGCATAAGAAGAAGGAAAGCACATAGGAGTACAAGAAACACAGAAATCTTACTACAATTTACAAATTGTGGACACGTTGAATAATTTTGAAAGTCCACTTCTATATACACTTAGAGGTATTTTGAATAATTTTAGGAAGACATAAAATGATCCCTTGAGGCTTGTCAAATAAGCTTCGTGCTATTTGCCATTCCTTCTCCTTCTGTGTTGACCTTTCTCCTTCCTCCTCAGATGGAGTTCCTGAACTCCATCATTCTATTGCTCACTTCCTACCTCCTGTACCTCCATGCCATGTTCAAGTGCCTCCATGCTTGACCTATGGTCCCCGGATACTTTCCCGGCTTCTGTGGTTAGTCTACTTGGTATACTCACTCCTGAAGATTTGGAGCTATGAACCACAGATGAGACATATCACACAACCTTTGCCTTTCTGGGCCTAGGTTACCTCATCCAATAAAATCTTTCCTAGGTCCACTGTTTTTCTTTACCATTGAATAGTATTCCAGTGTATATATGTACTGCATTGCTGTTGTCATTACCCATTCTTCTGTTGAAGAACATTTAGTTTGTTCCCATTTACTGGCTATTGTGAACATTGCTGAGCAAGTATCTATGGAGTATGATGTTCAAGCATATGATTTTAGATCATGCCAAGGAGTGATATAGCTGGGTCACATGATAGGTTTGTTTTAAGTTTTATGAGGATTCTCCACTGTGATTTGCTAAGTGCAAATACAACTTTGCATTCCCTCCAACTCTGAATGAGGTTTCTTCTCTCTTCACAATTTTACCAACATTTGATGTCACAAGAAACCTCTTTTTGCATGGTTGGTCAGGGTCATCTACATGACTCCCTAAACAATATAGAATACAGACGTAATCCTCAGTTGCCTCTCAGGGGTTCAGGGTGAGCCCCTATTGCTGAAGACCCTGCACACTTAGGAAGACTTTAATGATTAGAGCTGGATCTTACCTGAAAGTCTCATTCCACAGTCTAGCTTCAATGGTCCCAGAAAATACTAGACAAGCTGCCAAGCGAGAGAGGCAATTAAACTGTCCTAACTAGCTTCAAAAGTAAATGAGCCATGATAATTGCCAACATGGCAAATATGCATAAATGTTCAGTAAGTGACAATCATGTGGTGGTGGTAACCAACAGCTATCTAATTGGCCTGAAGGCCTACTCATCATGAAGAAAATCATACCTGGTTATGGAAATCTAGCCAGCTTCTCGGTGCATCAGCAGGCTCTAGGCTTCCTGTAGGATCTCCCCTACATGCATCTACACACAGGTCCCTTCTTGACAGCCTCTGCCACCCTACTAGGTCCCCAGATTTACTTCTTCCTCCACTACGGTCTGAGTGAGTACTCTGACCTCCACAACCATGCTTCACACCCATGCTCTGCAGCAGCTCACAGCTTCATCTGGGCCTACAACCAGCGTACCAGCCCACACTGTCCTTCTCTTGGGAGCTCTAGGTCTGCATCAGGACTCCCTCTACATATCTCCCAAACCACAGTACTCTCCTAGTTCATATCCAAACTTTCTACCCAACCAGATCTGTCTACATAGTCCAGCCTAGGAACAGGAACAGTTCCACTCTATTCACCTGACTCCATTCCAGATATTCCCAACCTCTAGACTCAACATCTGCTCTTCTCCCTCAAGCTGTCTTATACATAACAAATTCAGAACAAAGGAAGTTCACATGCCCAGATAGAATTTTCAGGAATAACAAAAGTATGGAAAGGTCAAGCCAGTAACATTTCTCCAAAGCCAACCCATCCTCTAGAAATGTTTGTCAATGAAAATTACCTGCATGAACCCCAGGACACCAAATTTAAAAGAACAATCATAAACCCCATCAAAGAATTAGAAGAGTTGAAATTTGAAGACACAAAGAAGACACAATGAAGTCAAAGTGAAAGAGCTTAGAGACCAAACATCTGAGTGACGCCCAAAAAACCACAAACAAATGGTCGATGGAAATGATAAAGACAGCCGAATGATTGAGGAGAGAATTCAATCAGGAAATAGAAACACTGAAAAGAGCTCAAGCTGAAATGAAGGTGGAATTGAAAAACCCAATACTCCAAACAGAAAACCCACAAGAAAGCTTTTCAGGTAGAATGAATCAAGCAGAGGACACAATATCAAGCTGAAGAAAAGCTAGAGAATCTAGACCAAATAAAAAAGAAACATGAAAAGTTTATAAACACACAGTAAAGGATATACACAGGAAATGTGAAATACCATGAAAAACACCAAACTTTTGAATTATAGGCATAGATGAGGGAGAAGAATCCTAAGCCAATGGCATAGACCAAATATTCAACAAGATCAAAGAAGAAAACTTGCCCAAACTAAAGGAGGACATACTTATAGCAATATAAGCACACAGAATACCATATAGCCAAGACCTAAAAAGTAAAATCTCTACAGCCTATCATAGTTAAAACACTAAGTACACATAACAAAGAAAGTGTAACATTGAAAGCTGCAAGAGAAAATAAAATCAAGTCACGTGCCCAAATAACAGCTGTTTCTTAATGGAAACTTAGAAAGCTAGACATGCCTGCAACAATGAATTTGAAGTTCTAAAAATCTATGAAGGTCAACCTAGAATAATATGGTCAGCAAAACTCTCTGCCATGATTGAAGGAAAAAGAAAAACTTTCTATGACATAAAAAGTCTAAAAAAAAAAAAAACTAGATCCAACAAACCAACAAACCAAACCTAAAGTAAATACAGAATGTATTCTTTGCGGCCGAACAGAGGAATGAGCATAGCAGAGAGAGTGTGGAAAAAAAATATGAGTCTATAATGACTCAAACACAAAATAGCACTAAAAACATAAACACCAACACCAAAATTCAACAACAGAGTGAGCAAAACTAACACACATTTCAGTAACAAAATATCAGTGGCCTCAGTTCTCCAGTCAGAAGACAGAGACTGACTGAATGAATCAAGAAAGAAAATCCATCTGCTGCCTACAAGAAACACATACCAGCTGTAAAAATGGGGAGTGCTTTAGAGCAGTGGTTCTCAAGCTTCCTAATGCTACAACCCTTTTCTACAGTTCCTCATGTTACCCCTCCCAACCACATAATTATGGCTATTTCAATTACTGTAATTTTGCTACTTTTATGAATTGTACTGTAAATATTTGTGTTTTCTGATGGTCTTCATTGACCCCTGTGAAAGGACTATTTGACCCTCTAAGGTATCTTATGAATGAAGAAAACTACTCCATTCCAATGGGACCAGAAAACAACCAGGCATTGCTATCATAACATCTGACAAAATAGACTTCAAACTAGAACTAATCTTAAGAAATATGGGATACACTATATTCTATCAAGGGAACAGTTAACCAAGAAGACATTAGTAGCATAAATATGTATGCAACAAATCCACAGTGCCCAATTTCATAAAACATCTACTATCACATTTAAAAACACAGACATAACTGGAAGTTTCTCTCCCACCCACCAATTCCTGAATAACCACTCTGAGACTAATATTAATTATAAAAGTTTGACCAATGGCTCAGGCTTATTATTGACTAGCTTTTACATCTTAAATGAACCCGTTTCTGTCAGTCTATTTTTTTACCATGAGGCTCGTGGCTTGTTACCTCACATCTTACTTCTCTAGTGGTTGCTGGCATCTCCCTGACTCCATCTTCTTTCTTCCTTTGTCTTTCCTTGGATTCCCACCTGGCTCTATTCTGCCTGGCTATTGATCAAATCAGTTCCTTTATTAACCAATGGTAATAACACATATTCACAGCAATATAGAAGGGCATCCCATATCATACAAAGTAATATCAATCCATTAATAAGAGGTTATTTCAATATACCCTTCCCTTAATGGTCATGTGGCCTCATACATCAAAAGGACTTAACAAATATCTATAAAAAATATTTTACCCAAACACCCACTGAAGAATGCACATTTGACTCGTCAGCACTTGAAGCCTTTTATACATAGACCACATCCTGGGACACAAAACAAATATTTACAATTTCAAAAGGATGAAAACCACCCACTGAATCTGACCACAATTCAAAAAAAAAAAACTTAAAATTGACAGCATAAAACCCAAGTTGACTTTATCCCTGCAATATAAACATAGTTCAACATACACCAGTCAATAATGAAATAAACCAAATAAATGGACTTAAAAAAAAACTCAAATGATCATCTCATTAGATGCAGAAAAAGCCTTTGACAAGAACAACCATGCCTTGAAAACAAATAAACAACAGCAACAAAAGAAAAAGAGCATGCCTGTGTGATAAAGGTTTTTCAGAGTAGGGCTGGAGTGTACACACCTCAACACAATAAAAGCCATATACAGACACCCACAGCCAACAGCATCCTAATTAGAGAAAATCTTGAAGCAATCCCATTGAAGTCAGGAATGAGATAGGGATATCTGCTATTTCCAATACTTTTCAGCATTATTCTCTAAGCACTTGAATAATAAAAGAAGAAAATTAGAAGGAAAAATAAGGAAAGAACTTGAACTATCACTATTTGAAGAGGATATGATACCATACATTAGAAATGCACAGAAGTCAGAGAAAACTTGTGGATATGATAAGCAAATTAGGTAATGTGGCATGAAACAGTCAACTCACAGAAATCAATAGCTTTTCTATACACAACAACAAACACACAGGAAAGGAGGTCATGGACCATTCACAGCAGGCTTACATAAAATATCTGTGAATAAACCTAAACAAGGAAGTGAAGGGCTCCTATAATGAAAACTTTAAAACCCTGAAGAAAGAGATAAAGATATTCATAAGTGGAAAGACAGTCTCATATATTGGTAGAATTAACATTGTGAAAATGACCATTTTACCAAATATATTTGCAGACTCAGTGCAATCCCAGCCAAAATTCCCATCTCATTCTTTGCAGAAATAGAAAAAAATTACCCTAAAGTTTATATGAAACCTCAAAAGTCTCCAGATAGCCAAAACAATACTAAGTAAAAAGAAGAATACTAGCGGGATCGCCACTACAGATCTCAGCATATATTAGAGAGCCAAAACAATAAAATCAGTGTGGTACTGACAGCAAAACAGACAAGTACACCAATGGAACAAACCTGAAGACCCAAACATGAGCGCACATAGCATTTGACAAAGATGCCAAAATATAAACTGGTCAACAAAAAGCATCGTCAGCAATGGTTTCAGGAAACTGAATGTCCACGTACAGAAGAATGAAATTAGAAGGGTGTTGCTTTGCACAAAAACTATCTCCAAGTGGATCAAAGGCCATACACTTGAAACCTAAAACAGCAGTGCTGCTAAAAAAAAAAAAATAGGAAGTAACCTACATGATATAGGTGCAGGAAAGGACTTCCTGAATAGGACTTCATGTGTCAAAATTGACAAGTGGGATTTCATTAAAATAAAAATCTTCTGCAAGCTAAAGGAACTATCAACTAAGTGAAGAGGAAACCCACAGAATGAGAATCTCTGCCAGCTCTTTATCTGATAAAGGACTAATATCCAGAATATATAAAGACCTCAAAATACAAAAGTAAAAAAAAAAATTCTTTTGAAAAATGATCTTTGGATCTGAATAGTGCTTTCAAAGGACGAAAAAAAAAAGCCTAAGAAACATATTTAAAATTTTTATCATCATTAGCAATTATGGAAATGCAAATAAAAACAACTTTGAACTTTTAAACTTTATCTGACCCCAGTCAGACTAGCAGAGATCAACAGAACAAGTGACAACAAATGTTGGAAGGGGTTCAGGAAAAGGGAGACCCCTCATTCGCTGTTGGTGGGATGACAGATTGGTGCAGCCACTGGTGTAGGAGGGTTCTTCTGTGGTTTGGGTTACTCTCATTGGTTGAATAAAGGACTGCCTGGCCTATAGGAGAGGACACAGCCCTTAGGTGGGCAGAGTAGACAGAACAGAAGGCGGTGAGAAAGAAGGCACTGCCAGAGATGCCATGATTCTCCAGCCCGAGATGGATGCTGTTTAGACTCATGCTGGCAAGCCACAGTTAAGTGGTGATACATATTATCAGAAATGGGTTAGTTTTAGATGTGAGAGTTAGCCAAGAAAAGGCTAGCGATAATGGGCCAGGCAGTATTTTAATTAATACAATTTTCGTGTGGTTATTTTGAATGTAAGCTAGCCGTGCGGCCAGGAGCTGCAGCGAGACACAGCCCTCTCTTCCTACAACAAGCCACTATGGAAATCAGGGTGGACAATTCTCAAAAAGATAAACACAAACCTATCATATGACCTGCAACACCACTCCTCGACATATGCTCACTGGGCTTGTCATCATACTCTAGAGACTTGCAAAAAAAAAAAAGAAGCCGGGTGGTGGTGGTGCACGCCTTTAATCCCAGCACTAGGGAGGCAGAGGCAGGTGGATCTCTGTGAGTTTGAGACCAGCCCGGTCTACAAGAGCTAGTTCCAGCACAGGGCTCCAAAGCCACAGAGAAACCCTGTCTCGAAAAACCAAAAAAAAAAAAAAAAAAAAAAAAAAAAGGTATAGAGACTTGCTCCGTCATGGTCATGGCTGCGCCATTCACAATAGCTAGGAAATGAAAACAACATAAATGTCCTATAGCCTACAAGTGCATAATTAAAATGTGGTACATACACACTAAGGAAAAATGAAACCATGAGATTGCAGGTAAAAAGGTAGAACTAGAAAAGATTATACTGAGTGAGGTAACCCAGATCCAAAGAAGACAAATGCTGCAGGGCCTCTCTTATTGGAGGCTCCTCGCTCCACAACTTCAGACGTGAGTACACAGCCATTAGTAACTACAGAAACCAGGGATGTCAAATGGGACCAAAGAATAGCAGGATACAAATTATCTGATCAGGGAAATGGAAATGGGAGGTATTTAGGGAGTGGGACGAGATATATACATACATAGGTAGGAGGAATAGCAGGATACAGGTGATCTGATAGGGGAGATGGGAAAGGGGGCTCGCTAGGGATGGAAAATTTAAGTAAATACAGAAAAGGGGGAGATGGGTAAAATAAAAATAAGGGTGTCTGAAAATGCCACAAGGAATCATAATATTCAACATTTACCTAAAAGACCTCTAATGCACATAATTCTATGTACAAGTATACATATATAGTTTCAAAAAACTTTTCCATGTGGACTGATAGTGCCAAATATCATCTAACAAAAACCTCATACTAGACATGAGAAGTCCTCCTCTGAAATGTTGGTCAGTCTCCCCATTAATATAAACAATATAAAGCCTACTTATGCTGCCCTTAGTTACACGCCAGTACTGGAAGTTGAAAGATAAGGTTCTTTTCCTGTAGACATCATGCATTTCAGAGACCAGGCCCAAGACTCTTGAGCTGGAACTGACTTGAAAGCCCCAGTTCTGAGCATTATCTTTCATGGTACCAGAAGAGGGAGGCAGTCAATGATGTCTATGAATCGTATCAATGGCCAGCATGGCACAACACCCCTAAGGGTGTAGCAGTGGCACACATACCTAGGCAGTAACCAGCAGGTCTCTAACTGTACTATTTGCTTAGAAGCATGACTGGTGCTGGAAACCTAGCTGACAACTCAGTGCTATTGAAACCATGGGTATTGGAGGAGAATCTAAAATGACTAATTTAGTAAAACCATCACTAACAATCTACAAGCAATTGTCCTTATGCCCATAAATAAGCATTGTTTTTACCCCTCATGAAGGAAACTTCTCTTTCAAACAGATGGAGTCTACTACAGAAAACAATGACCAATCAAAATGAAGCATTGTAGATCCCAGTCCCAGTGCATCTACAGCACACTCCTACAACTAGGGCTCAGGAAACACTACAGAAGAGGGGGCCGAAAAATTGTGAGAGCCAGAGGGTCAGGGAGTTTGCTGTGACATTGTGTCTCCTAGGAATGTCAGAAGCTGCACCCAAAAGTCACTAATATGACTGCCCAAATGTGGGCTGAACAAGGACACCCATGAACATGCGAACTGGGTAGAGAAAAGTCCACAGGGCCTCAGACTATACAAAGGCACCAAGTAAATATGTGAGGAGGAGAGGTGGCCTTCCCCAGAGATATCAATTGGCCGCCTGGTTCCAAATGGTCACCCTGTAAATGTATATACAAGTAACATGATAATATATTGAGAAGGTATATATTTAGGACTATATATGTATATATATATATCTATATATGCATGCATGTATAACTATTAGTAAAAAAAAGAGGCCATGAATTTGAAGAAATAGTCAGCAGGAGGGGGGTTGAAGGGAGGAAAAGGGAAGAATTATATTATAATCTCAAAAATAAAATTTAAAAAGTTGGGGGAAAAAAGAAGTCAGGGAAGGAGGCAGTGGGAAAGATGACCCAGCATGTGCTAACTTATTAGACAGCAACTGCTGGAACCTGGGCTTGCTCCCGAAGATGTGTTGGGAGCAGCGTACTTGCCTGCATCACCTGTTACCCGGAAGCTATGGCTGCATCCCCAGGACTGATGTTTCCAGGAGTGTGACCATCCATCACGGTGCCTTCACTACGGAGGTGCCCTGCTGATTCTCTGTGTTTCAACTCTTCGGAGACACACTTACTTTTTCAGGAGAGCTCTTAAGATGCATACGCAGCAGGGGACAAGTGTCATCATTCAACTAAAGAAATTATGAAAACAGTGAACTCCCTTTAAAAAAAAATCCATGCATCCAGATGATATCCAGGCACCATTTGTTGCCCTTTGAGCGTTTTACGTGCACTCTCTGAGGAAGTGTTTGCCAAAGAGAGGTATACATTGCCGTCCTGTGTTAAGCCTCAAGTCCATAGAAATCTTAACACACCCAAACCACTTGTTTCCAGATTCTGTCTGTGTCTTTAAAGTTGAGTACCTATTTCTGCTCTCTGCAGGCACTGTTCCCCACCACTTGCAGGTGCCTTGCCCACTCCCTGCACACACATTTCTTAAGCACTTGATTCTTTTGAGTTCCTCTAGCGTGTTCAATGCATTTTTCATAGAAATGATTTTCTCTCCTTCTATTTGTCATCAGTGTATATGAGGCTAAGTTCTGTGGTGACAATGTGAATGATAACTGGGCAGGAGAGACTTGGAAGTGAATCCAGCTGACTCTTGATTCACACACAGGCATGCAGGCACTTGTGGGAGAACAAGAATGGAAAGCTGAACGAATGGCAAGTCGTTCGTAATCAGTGCATTTAGAGAAGAAAGGGAAGACAATCAGTTAGATCCATGAGTTGGGTATGACATAGTAGTGACGTCATGGTCACTAAGAGATTTATATTATGTTAGTCTCAACTGTCAAAGCACCCCTCCCAGTGGTTAAGAACAATTCTCTGGAAAACTTACCATCCATCACATAAACTAGCATTCAGAGGTAGGGATTGGGCTGACATGCAGCAAATGAGTGCCTGCATGTGCCAGGCACTGTTCTGGGCACACGGTGACAGATTCATCTGTGGAGCCTGTCACAGTGGGTGTTCTTCTGTGGGAAGGCTGTGGGCTCGTCTTCTCTGCTCCAGTAAAACTCGTAAAATCCTGTCTGCCTGGCTCAGTCGGTAAAGAACCCTCTCAAGGCTGTCCTGAGATGCAATGGATGAGATGGCAAGATTTTTTCCTTGTGTCTGGTTAAATGATGTTATCATTTACTGTGTGCACAGCACGCTGTTTATGGTGCAGTAGATTGATTACAATGCCTGGAACCAAGTGATACATAAGACATGGCTGCAGTGGTAGCAGGAAAAAAAAAACAAGGAAAAATAGCTATAATTAACAGAGTCATAGGAATGCGATTTTGTCTTCTTTATTTATTTTTTTTTTGTCTTCTTTTATTCAAGCGAATTCTAAATTTGAGATGAGCCCTTTAATTAATTATATAGCCAAGGCATTTTCATTTTCAGTTTTTATATCTGCCTTCAAATGACTTAAAAGTTCTGCTTGCTACTTTCAGTAAAAAAAGACTTTTGCCTTAAGGATAAGAAGCTATTGAGAAGTTTACAGAAATATTTGCATTGAGGAACAAGATCAGAGGGTGGGATTTTGGACTTTGGACTGTCTACCTGACTGTATACATCTGTCCGTGTTCTTCCTATGATGGGTAACTCTCCTCTCTCCTTGGTTCTCATACTCCAAGGCAGGCATCTCTTTGGCAAGCACACACTAAGGCCTGATAACCTGTATACCCATCTAGAGTAGCTTCTTTCTTCCTCCCCATGAACTAAACCCTTTGCCAAGTGACTCGTGAAGGCTCCGTCCCTCTCAATAAGCTTTTTTGTCCTCCCTGCTTCTGTTTCACAGGTGTAAGAAGTCCATCCCATGAATAATATTTAGAAAAGACCAAGTGCAAACTCTCTGGTGAACGAGAAGCCTAAAAGTGGCTATTACTGTAATACTGTACAACTGTGTCTCCTTGCAAGGCTCCCTTCCTAGGGTGTCACACTGTTGAGGTTTGGTTGCTTTATTTAACCCTTACTCACACAGAACTGCCCTAAACTCAGATCAACCTGATTTAGGTTTGTAGAACATGATCTCCGGTTAACACACAGGTTCCTTGAAGAGAAGGCAGCCACAGAGCAGGACACTGGCTCAGGGAACATGGAGGCAATTAAGTGAATTTCAAACCAGGCAGCACCAGATCTTCCCTTCCAGCCCCGCAATGTTCTCAGCCAGCACATGTCTGGCTGCATCTTTAGACCCCCTTTCCCCCACGCTTTTGATTAACTTCTGTATTTTTTTCAGCCTTTGCCTTGCTGAAGAATCCATTCTTTTCCCCCAAGTGGGATATAGAGCTGCAGGTAACAGGCAGTTAATAAGCTTAACAGGTAGGGACAGAGGCTCATTAATGGTTGCTCTGTGATTTGTGACCAGTTCCCCCAGCACCTAAATCTTGAAATAAATATATTCAGAGACTCCGTTATCCCGGAAGAGGACATGGATCATTTTTCTTTCATTAACAATGGAGCCGCTACGGCAACATTTTTATTTATATGCACATTTCCAAGCCTAAAAGCTTGTGCCTTTAAACCTGCCTGCACTAAATTCTGATCAGCCCTTGATGAAAGAAGACTTATGGATGGGAGACAACCTGGAAACCATCTGTGCCAGATGCATATTAAAGGAAATGTAAATTCATAAAGGGCTCCCCAGCATCCATCGGCTTCTCCATCCTGGGAAGACAGAGCATGATTAGAGAATCTGTGACCAGATCTCCCGATTCAGGAGGGCCATGCTAATGAGGAGCTCCGCTGAGTGTGCAGCAGGAAGGCTCCTTTAAGAGAAGAGATTTCCTGATAAACGGTAGGTCTAAATTTCTTCTCTGTATTTGATACAATAGATACTTTGAAGGGTCTCTATTTAACTATTCTAACACACACCTTTGAGCTCAAAATCTTGGGAAATACAGGCCCTGGTAGACATGCTAATATTCTCTGATAATGATCTCTGACCTCCTTTGTCCCCTGACACACCTCCCTGTGACCACAGCCTTGGATCTGTTCTGGTATTGGCTGCTAGTCTTGTGCTGAGATTAGAACTCAAGACACTAGCCACAGCCCTCCACCTGAAACCTTTTAACCTTCTCTGACCTAATCCAAGTCCTTCAGACTCCTTCCTGTGAATGTGCAGCCGCTCTGTTAGGATAAGACCCCCTGTGTGCCTGAATGGACAGACTCACGAAATTGGAAGGTGAGTGGTGGCCATCTTCTGACATGAGCTTGAAGAAAAAGCAGAGTTCGGTGCAACGAAAGAAACGCAAAACCCAAATACAGTGACAAGAGGACACTCAGAATTTTCTAAGTCAGAGACTTGGGTCTCAGGAGAGAGAAAAACAGACCAACAGACAAAGAAGGCAAGACAGAGATGGCATTGCTGACCAAACACTCTCATGTTCTGGGTCCAGACCAAGCCACCTTGTCGCCCAGGTCTGTAGACTCCCATTTCCTAAGGATCAGCCCTACGTTTCTCTTGAGTTTGTGTGTGACGAAAACTGAGGAGTCTCCCATCCAAGAGTGCTCAGGGCATATTTCTGGCTCTGGCCAGGTCCTCTGCACAGTCTTGGGATAGCTCTTCCTTCCCCCACAGACAGCTGGGAGCCGAGTGTCAGGAATACCATCGACATTCTCACTACTTGTCTGGCCTTTTTCGGAACGAGGCCCTTCTGCTGCCGCGATCCTGGCCAGAACCGCAGAGCTGGGAGATACAGGTACCTGGCTGGATACAGAGGAGACTAGGTCAGAAGTGAGAGCAAATCCAGGGACAGATGTGGGCAACTGCATCACTTCAGTCTGTCCCCAGGTTTCCCCAAGTCACTTCCAGCATCTGCCATTCACAATGGAAGCTGTAGCCTTGAGTTTTAATTCCTGTGGCAGAAACACAACAACGGGCCATTAAGGAAAAGCTAGGTAGAAAACTAATGCCCTTCATCTCCCTACGATTAAGGGCCCACTTTACCTTCAAAACTATTTTGGCCATATATGAAAAATACAGCACCCAAACTAATCAAAGATAGGTTCTTGGTTGCAGTGCATGTTTTAGGTACGGAAATCAGTAAGGAAAGAGTCCGCCTTCCACCAAGCCAAACAGCAAGATCTGCACCAGCTCACTTGGTGGCAGTATGGCTCCCTACACTCTGTCCTCCTCCATGCTTCCTTGACAAGCATCCCTTTCAGTCTTCGGACTGCCTGAATGAAAGGGAGCAATTAAACTCCGCATGGGACACTTGATCCTGGGAAGGCTAAATATGAGTTAAGACTCGTGGCTCTTTTCAGCTCTAATCGCGCACTAATTTCCCTGATAAAGTCGCCGCGGCTTTCTATTCAGACAGACCCTTGGCTTCAAGCCTTGGAGCTGTTCTGGGACTAAGCTGAGCGTACCCTGTGGTCTAAGCTCAGGCAGTCACCACATCCCTCCCTCCTGGAACCTTTTAACCTGCTTTGTTTTGATTATTTTAAAATCCTGCCAAACCCATTAAGACTAATGCTTAGCTGAAAGCAGCCGCGACCTGGTGTCGGCATTTAACACTGCCAGGCCAGAACGGACAGGAGGGAGCCCAGGTCTCCTCTGAAAGGGGCCAGAACACAGTGTTTCCAGACCGGGCGAGAGCAGGAGGGACTGGGAAATACACCTCCCCTTAAACCTCTGAAATCAGAGGCCCGGCATCCCCTGCAGCTCCCCTCGGCCCTTTGAAGGCTGTTAGCAGCTGCAGAAGCTCCATGATTCAAACGGTCTCCCCAGCAGCTCTCCGTGTTTGTAATCAGAACACAGTGCACCTGTGTTTTGGCAAGCTTCAAAGGGGCCGTGAGCTGTGAGCAGGGCCTACACGACAAAAAAGAGAGCTGTCCGAAGCCTACAGCTACACAGATCCGCCATAGCGTTCTGTAGCCTACAACTACACAGATACGCCATAGCATTCTGCCGCCTTGGCTGCTCTGTGACCTTGAGGGGTCACCAAGTGGACCCTAGGCTTATGACAATTTCAGTGTGAACTTAAAGATGGGTCCCCCTCTATCTCAGATGCAGCCATCTGTGAAAGAACCCTCTGCAGCCTGACCCTCCCTGTCTCAGACTGGCACCTTCCGGTACTGAATGGAAAAGGTTCCTCCTTTTGTTCTTAACTCTCCCTCCATTCTAGTCTGGAAGATTCTCTAAGACTAGGTCAAGTCACCTTGCCGGTTAGATTTACTCTCGATGTGATGGAACACCATGACCCAAGCAACTTGGGGACAAAAGGGTCTATTGGCTTGATGCTTCCCCATCACTGTTTGTGCCGCATAGATTTGTGTCAACTTGACCCAAGGCTAAAATCATCTGAGAGGAGGGAACCTCAAGAAAATGCTTCCGTAAGATCTGGCTGTACACAAGCCTACAAGGCATTTTCTTAATCAGTGATTGATGTGGGAGGGCCCAGCCCACTGTGGGTGGTGCCATTCCTGGGCTGGTGGTCCTGGGTTCTATAAGCAGGCCAAGCAAGCTATGAAGAGCAGCCAAGTAAGCGGCACCCCTCCATGGCCTCTGACTTCCTTCAATGAGAGACATGATATGGAAGTGTAAGCCAAATAAGCCCCTCCCTCCCCAACTTGTTCTTGTCCATAGTGTTCCACTTCAGCAATAAAGACCCTAATTCAGGCAATGTTCATCATCAGAGGAAGTCAGGGCAGGAACTCAACCAGGGTAGGAACGTGGAGGAGTAAGCTGAAACCGAGCCCATGGAGGGATGGATGCTGCTTACTAGTTTTCTCCTCGTGGCTTGCTCACCCTGCTCTCCTATAGAACCCAGGACCACCGGCCCCACCCACAATGGACTGGGCCCTCCTTCATCAATCACTAATTAAGAAAACACCCAACCGCTGGATCTTATGGGAAGCATTTTCTCAGCTGAGGTTCCCTCTTCCCAAGCGACTCTAGTTTGTGTCAAGTTGACATACAACCAGTCCTGGCAGTCTTTAAAGTCTCCTGGCTCTCCCATCCATAGAGGCTCCTCCCTTGACTCCTGCAGATGGTTACAAGCCACTGTGCAGTTACCTTTCTCTTTGTACTGTTCACACTTATTCTCTGCATGGCAATGTTGTATCCTTCAGCATCCCAGTCTTTTTCTGCCCTCTCAGATGCTACGCTAACCTTAGAAAGAAAAGGATGACACACCCCAGGGTTTGGCTTCCTAGCGGCTCTGAGCATGCATACTTGAATTTGCAAGCACACAGCACCGTGCCAGAAGTTCAGAGAAAGGTAACTGCAGTTGTCCCGTGAAAGGCTAGAAAAGCATGGTCATCTGGATGCCCCTTCTGCCTGTCACTTTGCAGTCTTAGCCCCTAATTTTGATGGCCAGCCAAGTCTCAAAAGCATGGTACCATTGTCATGGTGTGAGACCTCTGGCTGCCTCCTAACATGATAAAGAAGTAGGAAGGGACACACTCTATTCAATCTGCTCTTGCGAAAACTAACCCTGTCCTGGTCTAAGTGCATTAAGCCCTTTTGAGGGTGGTGGTATCATGTTATCGCCTCCCTGTAGTAGGCCTCTCTCTCTTAGGGACCAATTTCCAGCATTTAAACTTTTGGGAGACACACTATCTCCAAACCATAGCATTCACCTTGGTGGAAGACCCAGAAATGTCAGTAGTGCAGTGTCTTCTGTTCAGACACAAAGCTAGAGACCCCGGTCTTTTCGTTAACAGGCAAAGGCTAGACCCAGTGTCCATCAACCTCGATAAGTAATGGCAAGACCACAAATCTCCTGTAGCTGCAGAGATGGACCATGAGTGGTCAGTAACCACAGGGATGTCCACAGGGACTCTATGACTTCACTTTGGGTATCCTTGGAAGATAATTCTGGTTGAGATGAAAATGGAGGAAAATTGAAATGAGGCTTTGGAATGAGTTTCTGAATAAGGCTCACTCTATGAGTCTGCACAATAAAAATCCCTAAGCAACAGAAAGAAAGGCAACCTTCACCTACAACACAATTCCAGAGTTGGTGCAGGCATGCTTCTGGCTGGGGCTCCCTAAGAGCTGCCCCTTCCTTCTGAGTGCTGCAGAAGGCTAGAGGAGGCCCCTCACTAGTGCCTTGCTTATTCTTTGTGGTAGAAGGGGAAGAGAAGAAGAGAAAACTTGCTCAAAGTTCTACAGAATTCGAATAGCAGGAGGGCTGGGCGAGGTGGGGTACAGAGAGGGTGGTGATGGTGTGTGAGGTACTGGGGACTGAACTCAGGGCCCTTAGGAATGGCACTCATGCACTGTACTGCTGAGCAGTGATCTCTAGCCCCTAAGAGGAGTTTGATGCTTGTTTTCAACAGTTTATCATTTGACAATTTTATATATTATATACATTCTGGTCAATACTCACAACTCCACCCTCTCCTGTCTGCAACTCCCACTCCTCCATCCAACAAAGCCCCATTTCCATCCTCAGGTCTTTTTGTTTCATTTTTGCTTCGGCACTACATTGATTAGTTTTTGTTTGTTTGTTTGTTTGTTTTGTCAACTTAACAAAAGCTTTAAAGAAAAAACCTTAATCGAGAAAAAGCATTCTTTAGATTGGCCTATAGACAGGTTATGGGCTATAGGAGCAGTTTCTTGATTAATGATTTATGTTCAAGAACCAAGCCAGCTATGGGCGGAGCCACCCTGGGGCAGGTGGTCCTGTGCTGGACAACACAGCAAGTCGAGTGAACTGTGAAGAACAAGCCAGTAAGCAGCTTTACCCATGGTTTTGCTTCAGTTCCTACCTCCAGGTTCCTGCCCTGACTTCCCTCAGAGATGGACAGTTACCTGGAAGTGTACAATGAAATTAACCCCTTCCTCCCCCACATTGCTCTTTGTCATGGGGTTTATCATGGCGACAAAAAGCAAACAAGAACAGTGACTTGCTGAGTTTAGCAAGGACCACCCAGGTGGGCATCAGTGAGGGCCATCCTTGTCAGCCACAGGCTAGGTAACACCACTGAAGACAACAACTTCCCCTATCCCTTTAGTCGGAGATGATCTGCAGACTCAACCGCTGATTAATTTCTACCCCATCCATCATGAGCAATGAAGATTTGACTGAAACATTTCTAGATTGATATATGACGTGAGAAAAATATTTTGGCTTTAGGAAGAAAGACATCATTGAAAAGTAGGAACAAATGCAGTCTTATTTTAGGTGTGTGTATATTTGTAAAAGGGTGTGCGTATGTAGAGAGCACATATCTGTGCACATGTGAGAAGTCCAGAGGACAGCCTTCAATGTTATCCTCAGGAAGGCCATCCATGTCCTTAGAGTCAGGGCTGCTCATTGGACTAAGACTCGGCTCTTCTGCTGTGTGGCCTAACCAACGAACCGTGGGAATCCACCTGCCTCCGCCTTCACAGCAACAAGATCACAAACGTGTGCCACCACACCTAGCATTTTATGTGGGTTCTGAGGACCAAACTCTGATCTTCACACTTGCAAGGCAAATACTATTGAACTACTTCCCTAAAAGCTTTCTTTAAAAAGTAAGTGTGATGTGTATGGTGTGTGTGTGTGTGTGGTATGTATGGTGTGTGTGTGTGTGGTATGTATGGTGTGTGTTGTGGTATATAGTATATGTGTGTGATGTTTGTCTGCCATGTATGGTGTATGTGTGTGGTGTGCATTATGTGTTTGTTGAGTGTGTGTGTGATATGTATGATGTGTATGTTGTGTTTGTATGCATGCTGTGTGTGTGTGGTATGTGTTTTGTGTGTGTTGTGTGTAATGTATATGTTGTGTGTGCAGAGGAGGTGTTGTGTGTATTGTGTGTGTGTACTCTGTGTAGTGTGGTGTGTGTACATATCCAGAAATGCCTCTCCAGTTTGGAATAGCACCTGTGCACAACACAGCAGTGCATAACTCAACCCTTCCTATCCTGTGCCAGCCACTCCCCATTTCCTCCTCATACCACACTCAGGCCCCCAGTAGACACTGCTCCTCACTGCTCAGAAACAAGCCCATCATCCCCACAGCTGTCAGGAGAAATGCCCGTTATCAGGCTTATATGAGATTAAATTCAGTAATTATCATGGAGGAGTATTATCTGATGTTGACAAAATCCCTCAAAGTTCACAGTAGAGAACTTTAATTTCCACATTCAAATGAGATTTGAATTTGATGAGGCATCAGTTAAACTCTGTGCGTTAGTGGCCTCATTTCTGAGGAAAAGCACAGCCTGCCCCATGCCAGTTCAGCACAAAGATTATTTCCTCTTGCAGCCACTGTGAGAGGTGACAGGTCAGACTCTGAGATGATGGGCAATATGTTCACACACAAGTACACGGGAGCTGTCATGCTTCTGGTGACAAAAGCCATAATACCCTACATAACAGGCACCTGGTCCTGGATCAGCTCTGCAGGGCACAATACCAGGTGACACTGAACACAAAGGTATTGTTAGAGCTACTAGACCTGAGGTCAAGTGTGTCTCATCACTTCAGCCATGTCGAGGTCAGCCAATTTAATTAACCTTTCAAAATGTGTAGAGGCTCTTCAAAATTAGCTATAGATCAGCTGGGGGATCAACTAGGTACAGATATAAAGGAATTTTCAAAGAGATACCTGCATTCCCATATCCATTATAATACAACTCATAATAACCAAAATATGGGACCAATGCAGGTATCCATTGGTGAAAGAATTTTTAAATAAATACATATACTTAACAGAATACTATTCAGTCATAAAAAGACAATCCTATTGGAACTGGATGGCATGTGTTAACTGAAACAAGACATGCACAGAAGGACAACGACCTCAGAATTTGTAAAATACATGAAGAATAAACAAGTTGCTCTCACAGAACAAAGGAGCATAGACATATATGCAGGCAAGACACTCATACATATAAAATAATTTTTAAAAAAACAAAGTGAAGTTGGCTCATCCTTCTGCAAAGCTTTCAACGGAAAATAAGTAGTTTAAGGAACTGAAAAAACAACTTTTTCAACCTCAGCTTCCTCATCCACAGAACAGGAAGTGATTTACAAATAGACCCGTGTGTGGCACAGAATATGGAGTAAGCAATTGTCAGCTGTCTTGTATAAATGCCCCTCAGGGTAGAAGTCATCTGTTTTCAATGGCTTGTTCATTATTTGTGTTAACTATGCATTGAGTACCTACCAGGCTATTGAGGACGATAATAAGGATAGACAAGGTTTTTTGGTTTTTGTTTTTAAAGAAGCGTTCCCTGCCTTCCAGGGTGCTTTAGGTGAGGTGTATCCTCAGTGAGCGTGCGAGTCAGTATTGGAAGAAGCATTCACACTGGAAAGTGCAAAGATGGCAGCTGGAGCATAGATTTGAACAAGAATACCTGTCAAGCATTGTATCCTTGATGCTGGGAGCATCAGGTGCCTTCCTGTACCTCCAGAGTGAACTTTGTGACTAGCCAAGGGTTGAGGTGAAGCAAGGAGTGGAGATCACGGTAAGTTCTGGAAAGGTATCAAAGATGTTTCTGTTTTGCATGCTAACAGTCCTGGCTGGTGCCCATTTGTATCCAGCAGAGAGACCTACTAGAAGTAGATACTCCAACAAATACGGATTAATACAATGCATCTCACTTTTACTAATCAGAACAACTTTGGAGCAAGAAGGGTTAAAAGAGGGAATCTGGTCCCGACTTCTTCAAGGAAAACACTGGGTCATTGTAATCGTCCCGCACAGGGCCATATGAAGACCTGTACAATAGTCCCGGCTCCTTGAGTGTGAGACTGTGAACATTCAGGGGATAGCATATTAGTGCCTCAAAAGCAGAACACATAGTCTAGGGTTTAGATTTGAACCAGTAACCTGGGGGTATCCTCAGTACACTTCAAACCAGGATTCAAACATGTGGTTCAGGAACTCAGGGAAAGGGCAACCCCTCACATGTGAGAGAGCACAAAAATGATGTGGGAATGGAAGGCTGGGCAGGTGGGATGGGAATGAAAGAGACCCAGAGGGCAAAGAAGGCTTCTGCCCCTGCGCTCTCTGCAAAAGGTGGAAGAATGACTCGGGGGCTTTGCCAGCATCAAAGCATGCTGTGTCCTTTTGAACCATTTCACTACAGTGACAGCTCATATTCCTACAAGCAGACATAACATCTAAACGTTTGTGCATCTTGCTTATTGTTGGCACTCAAAGTAAATAATGAATAATGGTGAAATCGTACACATAAAGGCTTTATTACTGGTGTTTATGTATTCTGTGTGTGTGTCTACCTGTGTGTATGTGCTGTTTGTGTACATATGTGTTCATGAAGGCATATACCTATGTGAAGATCAGAGAATGAATTCTGGAGTCAGTTCTGCCCTTCCGCTGTGGGTTCTTGAGATCAAACTCAGGTCATCAGGTGAGTGTAGCAAGCCCTTTCACTTGCTGGGCCACCTCACTAGCCCAAACCTGTACATTTCTAAGCATCATCCAACTGACTGGTGATGGGTATAACCCAGCTGGTTATGAGAGAAAGATCTAGAATGTTTTGCTCCCTGGAGTCTTTCTTGAAAGGTTTATTGGGATCCCTCCCACAGAGAGCAACTTGGATGCTGTCTCTACTGATTTTATTTTACACCTTGTCTGCTGTGAGGCAGGCTGAACAGAGGTCTTGGAAGGAAAGTAGCAAGGTTGAAGCTCCACTTTTAAGATTCCTTAGACTCCACTCTTCCTCTACCTTTTGGCCTCTGTAAAGACAGCAGCAGACAAATGGCCCGTTCTTTGGAAGTCCAGGAGGTATTTGTGGTTCAGTTGGAAGAGTCAAGTTGGGATCTCCTGGGCTTAACAGAGCTCCTGGCCACAGCCACATCCAAACAGCCAGGCTACTGCTATCTAGGAAATGGCCGTTTCTGTCAGAATCCTTCCCTGCAAGCTCTCCCTGGCAAGTTACCATGCATGGAAACTCTTGCCCTCTGTGCTTATTAATTAGAACCCACTGTGGTTTTGGGTGAGTGGTCCACATCACCTCATACAGTCTCATTAACAACTTCACACTTGGAGTCAGGCTTCTCTGGCTCCACAGCTGCCTGTGGAGCATGGTCCGGGGTGGGATGAGTAGGCCCCCACCTTACCAGACATCTTGCACTAACCAAGCATGGGGGGAGCAGAACTTCTGACATTTCCAGATTGGTGTTCATTGTTTTTGTAGCATTGGGACAACTTTAAGTATTTAACCTTCAACAAACATATTTAAAATCCTTGTTGTGGCCCGGGGATGCAGTCCAGTTGGTGATGTTTGTCTAGCTGGATTAAAGAAGTGTGTTGGTACATGTCTTAGCACTTGGAAGGTGAAAGGAGGACAATCAAGTTTTAAGGTTCTGATCGCAGAACTAGATAGATAATAGAGGCCAGCCTGGGATGCATAAGACCCTGTCTTTAAAAATAATCCTCTGCATACAGGTATCTACAGAGTCCAAAGAAACTAGTGACATATTATCAACTATAATTGAGAATAAAAGGCAGCTAAAATGCTATAAGTTAAGATGCTATGGGAATTCACGAGAAGCTGTTGATTGCTTCAGATTCAAAGCATTACACACCATCTGAAGAGCGCTATCAACAGTCGGTGGAATTGGAACATGTCTGGATGACAGTCTGCAGACACTGACAGTAGCAAGCTTTCTGCTTGTTAACAGTTATGCTCTAATATGACCAATACCTTTTCTTCCTGATAATCTTTTTTGCATGGATGGCTCATGCCACAAGTCTTCCTAGTATGAGACATGCACTCTAAAGAAGAAAGCAATCGGCGGTACAAAAGACCATGCTTGGTTAGCGCCCTTTCTATAGTACCATTCTTATTGGCATCAGGAAAAATTCTGACTTCCTCAGATAGAAACAACAGAAAGTCAGATTTCTCAGCCACTCCTATGGGGAATATAGGGCCAGTAGAGACAAATCAAATATTTTGCTTCAAAATGCCCATGGCTCGGGAAGGCTCTGCAGGCTGAGCGTACAGGTGACAGAAGCAGCGCCTGGATGTAGAACAAACAGCTCTACTGGACTGCTGAGTACCTGGCAGCAGCTGGTAAGCCACAGAAGACCTGGGTCACAAGGTCAAGTCCAGAAATTCCCTGCGGTGCTAAGACTGACCACAAGGACTTTGCTGCACTGTTCCTAACAGACAAGCCTGCAAAAAAAAAAAAAAAAAAAAAAAAAACAGGCAGGGAGCCACTTGACTCAAGAGTTGGCACAGTGTCAATTCCCTCGTTTGATGATGGTCTCTAAGTCAGCCTGCAAAAATCAGACTCCCCAGAAATTTGCTGTGGGCTGCCTAGGCCAGGCACACAGGACCAGCCTCAAGACTCCTGAAGATACACACTTGCAACCTAAAGTCGGAAGCTGATGTCTTGCCACTCAGCGTAGCTGTTGCAAAAGACAGGGGCTGTGATTGTTGGCACTGGCTAAGGAAAGCGTGTTGCTCTAAAGAGCATTATAAGGAAGATGAGGGGGAATGCCAAGATCACCTTCTGAAATCAGAGCTAAGAACTGAGGTGTTGGCACTGTCATTGTCAAAGGAATGCTAGCCAGTGTTGAGCCATTAAGCCTGCAGCTTACTTCACCCTGAACTTGGGACCATTGGTGTGTCAGAAAACACAACTGTCTAGGTGACATGAGGTCCTCATAGCATGTGTGTCATCATATGAATTCTTGTGAAAGAATGTCTATGGGTTGTCAATTAAAGAAAGGGCTGAACAGGTTTGGGGTGAACATGGTGACACCAACAAACCAGAGGGCTAGAGAGACAGCTCAGGTTCATCAGTTAAGAGCAGAAGGCCCGAGTTCAGTTCCAACCACATCATTGTAGCCTGTAATGCCAGTTTAAGTTTCCAGGGGATTCAATGTCCTCAGACCCCTGAAGACACCTGCATCCTACAAACCTACACACAGACATGTAATAAAAACATGTATGCAAAAGTGAAACCAGCAAATCTATTTTAAGAACCAAAAGCATTCTGAGCAGAAGTTCCAGCCTAAAGAAACATGACTCCTCTGCCTGTGGCTGAGTCACACAAGCATCCCTAACCTCCAGCTTACACAAACTCCCACGTGTTCTTATTCATTTTAACAGGCCACCATCTTCTGGCTACCACTGATGCTGTCTCTCCATAGCCATACTGTGTCCACCAGGGCACTCTGTAAACACAGGAGTCCATGGAGTTCTTCCCCTGGTTTGTTGTTAGGCAGAGGCTACTCACTCATTTCCCAGCCGCCCAGACCCTAAATAATCACACCGAAACCATATGAATTAAAATACTGCTTGGCCTATTAGCTTATGCATATTTCTAGCTAGCTCTTATATCTTAAATTAACCCATTTCTATTAATCTGTGTATCGCCACATGGTTGTGGCCTACCCGTTAGGTTCTGTCCGGCCTCCAGCATCTGTCTCCTGAGATGGCTACATGGCATCTCATTGACTCTGTCTACTCTATCTCTACATCTGTCTGCTTGGAATTCCTGCCTTGCCCTATTCTGTACTGCAATCTGGCCCAAAGCAGCTTCTTTATTAGAAATGGTATTTGCAGCATACAGAGGGGAATCCAATATCACCTCTCTTTTCTGTCTGAATAAAAAGGAAGGTTTTAACTTTAACATAGCAAAATTACATACAAAAAACAGGTATCAAATAAGAATTATAGTTATAGTATGTATATCTACTTTTATCATAACTAAGGAAGATTATAATTATAACTATTCTTCAACTCCATCAAAGACTCCAGAAGGATATAATATTACCTAAGTTAACAGGAAGTGCATTGTAAGCAACTTCTGAAACTCTAGAATTGACAGAGAGATCTCACTGCCTGGACAGTCACCCAAAGTTCTTCTGTATCATTGGAGCATCCATCTTCAGCCTACAGGCCCATAGTATCTGGCAGACTTTTCAATTAAGCAGGAAATTTTAAAGACAGTTCCACCTATATTAGCAGTTTGTCAGTCACTTTCTTCTGTGTCCTGCAGAATGTCTGGCAGACTCTTTCATGAAGTAGGAACACCAAAGGACCATCTCACCTTTAGGCAAGTTCAGCAGTCATTTTTCTGTGGGTCCTGCATGTCCAGTTTGTACAGCATACCATCAAGGAGTCCAGGCAAGAGCAGTTTCTTGCTCAAATGGCTAACAAACTCCAGAAGGAGCCTCTTCGATGCCCATCTTCTTCTTGAAGTGAATTGGTGCTGCCAGGAGCAGATGTATTTCATTGTCATGAAAGGTCCTGAGTTCTTAAAACATTTTACATGCCATATTCTGTAAGTCTTTGAAAGATTCAAAGAATATCTATCAATCTGAAATATATTCTCTGTATATCTAGAAAATATACCTGGGGCTGGAGAGATGGCTCAGTGGTTAAGGGCATTGCCTGCTCTTCCAGAGGTCCTGAGTTCAATTCCCAGCAACCACATGGTGGCTCACAACCATCTGAAATGAGATCTGATGCCCTCTTCTGGCCTGCAGGCAGACACACAGACAGAATGTTGTATACATAATAAATAAATAAATAAAATATTTTTTTAAAAAAAAGAAAAGAAAAGAAAATATACCTAACATGGCGACAAGCTTGATTATTATAGATGACTATTAACCTGTATTTCTTAATTATATATTTTTAAATGAGCTTCACAAACACAATATCTTAATGAAGAACAGAAATACACATATAGCAAAATTGATCTTAAATTTGTATCAATAGACCAAGATCCATACCAATGCAAAGTATCCATCTCTGTAGCATGTCCCTCTTTAAATGTAAACAGATTTATAAACAATATTTGGGAATTTGGGCATAGTTCTCTCCAAACTGCTTTTGACTTTTTGTTGGGTGAAGTAATTTTAGGGGTTTACAAAGACCTCTCAGGGGTCTTGTTTCACCAAACCACATTAGACTGGAGGAATCCACAGGTTCTCATCCTTTATGGAAATAAAAGCAGAACCTCTTTTCCAAAGCAATATATCCTTAGACCCAAATTTTGAAGTCAAGATACTTTTAAAATATATGTGTATATTAGCTTAGCAGCCTATACAATGAAATGCCTCTCTGTACTTAGCTCATTCTACACTTTAAAAAATTTAAAGAAAACACAGTAATATGCATAATCCAGACTCTCTGTGTATATTCCATCTTTATGTGGCTTAGTTTTCTTTACTTCTTTAATCTATGACTGTCTATACTCTCTGTCTTTAAAGACTTTGTTTTTTTAAAAAACTACTTTTTTTTATAACTGTCTACATTTGTTTTCTTCTCTCTCACAAGCCTATGTACACTTATCCAACACTGTGACCCATTTAGAGGTCATTTTCATCTGAATCTGTCATTATTGTGTATCTGTAATCCTTTTCTGACCAGGACTGTTTCATAAAATGCTAAGTGGGTGTGGCTAGGACTAAGGTTACTTTGCCTTTTTGCAAATACCAACTAGATGAGCTGAAGGTTCAGTGAGAGACCATGTCTCAAAATATATGGTGAGGAGCAATTGAGAAAGACATTGGATGGGTGATGGTGCATTGATACATGCATGCACACATACACACACACACACCCTTAAGCATAACAAATTAACTTTAAAAATGTCTAGACCCTTAAGTAGAAGGTATAAATAAATCACCATGGAACTACACTCTTCTACATTTATTTTACATGTTGAAGATACAAAAGTAAACTTTAAAAGTTTATCTTCAGGGAGCTTATTTTGAGAAAATAGAAGAAAGCAAGAATAAATAATTAAAAAGTGTAATGTTATATACTAATATGTGCTCTAGGGAAGAAAGTTTGGGAGATTGGGGTAAGACATCAGGGAGCAAGAACTGCTGCAGGCAAGAGGCTCCAAGAAACACTGCAAACTTCCTCAAAGACCTGAGATGTACATCAGAGGGAAGGGTGGTAACTGAGCAAAGCCCGAGGACCAGATCATACAAGCAAGCCATGATGAAGACTTGAAACGTTATCACAGACATGATGGGAACACATTGCAGGGCTTTAAATGAAACGCAGCAGAATCTAAAAAGAAATAATCATTGAGAGTGTTATGTGGAGTAGATTTGGAGTAAAATGGTGTGTCAGAGCTGTTTGCATAGTGTACAAGAGAAAGGGCAGAAACCCAGTAGAAGAAAAGGATCGTGGTGCTGAAGTTGGTGGAAAGAAGCAAGATTTGATGTGTAGTCCGTGGCTACGTGATGTGCAGGGCATGGAGGAGGCAGAACACTTAAAGGACACTCCTAGAAGTCTTTCCTCAGTGGCTGAGTAATATACAGGACTCATGAAATATGAAAAACATGTTGGCATCGGCGATGCCATGAGGCACCTGGGTATGCATTTGGAGTTCAGGAAGCTAGAAGTAACAAGGATAGAGAAGAGACTGGATGGGACAGCTTAAGGATACAGAAAAAAATAATTCCAAAAGGAGAGCTAGGAAGTAAGAGGGAGCCAACAAAGAAACAGAAATAGGGGTATAAAATGGACATCAGAAAACAGTGATTTCCTGGATGCCAAGCGAAGTCTGTCATTTAAGGGAAATGAAAGTTCACGTTGAATCAGGCTCTGAATTCACAAGAAACGCTGCTGGAGAGGTGATCACCAGAGGTAGCCGTTGGTGGCTTTACCAAATGGTTTCTGAGGAGC
The DNA here is from genome assembly GCA_028555095.1 of Dicrostonyx torquatus. Lineage (NCBI taxonomy): Eukaryota > Metazoa > Chordata > Mammalia > Rodentia > Cricetidae > Dicrostonyx > Dicrostonyx torquatus. Next base: position 1,418,061 of record JAQHUG010000151.1, read on the forward strand.
AGAGTTAACAGATTCAGAACTGAGAAAGTGAACACAAACAGTCTTTGGGAGAGTTCTTTGACCAAGGTGAGCAGGAGAAGGGACACCAGTTAAGCGAAGACTGCACCAGGAATCTGCCAGCTTTGTTTCTGTTCTGTTACTGTAATCTTATTACATCATCCAGACTGAGTTCAAAAAACTCCCCTGCTCTGGTGCTCCTGGTGTTGCTTGGATTAAGATAGAAAGTATTAAGAGTAATTACCTGTAGGAATAAACCAGTTGAAGGAGGAAATTAATGATATGAGAGAGCAAAGAATTACTACAGATGAAAAATGGGGGCTAAGTTTCTGTTCTTAACTGGATAATGGAGTTGGCTTTTGATAGAACAAGGTTTTCAATCTATGTGTTTCCATTTCAGAGTAAAATATACTAATTATTCCCATTTTCTTTCTTAATAAGGACATTCCTCTGGGTTATATACAAAAGACATGCGTTTCTCCTGCTTTTCCACATCAGGAAACAGTGACAGCGACTTGTTCTGGGCAGAGAACGATCTACTGTAGCTTCGGGTTTCCTGTGAGTGATTTTTATGAATCATGAAGAAAGCAAAAGCAAGAGAATGAGTGGTGGGCAGCAGATAGACAGCGAAACAGCTCTGTCTTAGTTAAGGTTCCTTCTGTGAAGAGACACCATGTCCATAGCACCCTTACAAAGAAAACATTTAATTGAGGTGGCTGGTTTACAGTTTCAGAGGTTTAGTCCATTATCTTCACCGTGAGGAGCATGGTGGCATGCAGACAGACACAGACCGGAGAAGTAGCTCAGAGTCCAACATCTTGCAGGCAACAGGAACTCAGCTGAGACATTGGGTGGTATCCTAAACATAAGAAACCTCAGAGATCACCCCCAGTGACACACTTCCTCCAACAAGGCCATCCCCACTCCAGCGAAGTCTCATCTCCTACTAGTGCCACTCCCTCTGAGAGTGTGGAGGCCAATTGTATTCAAATTATCACGATCTCCAAATTGGGCACTTAAAACATCCAGCAGAAATGACTGGTGAGGCCCTGAAAGATTGCCAGGTAGTGCAAAGTGGCTTCCCGTGGATGGACATCTAGGTCATCATTCCAGCGGTTAATACTTTATGTTATGGGATAAACAGCAATAATGTCTGTGGGAAATGGATTGCCTTACAGCTATGTTGTCTGTGATTTTCTGCCCTCCCCAGTTCCGACAGTCATTAAGTCCCAAAGAAATCACACAGAGGTCTACATTAATTATAAACTGATTGGCCCATTAGCCTAGACTTCTTATTAACTCTTACAACTTACATTAGCCCATTGTACTTGTCTATGTTAGTCACGTGGCTCAGTACCATATTTGGCGAAGCAGTCACATCTTCTTCCGTGGCTGGGTCACGACTGCAGAATCCTCTTCCCAGAATTCTCCTGTTCTCATTGCCCCACCTATAGTTCCTGCCTGTCTACCGGCCAATCAGCATTTTATTAAACAAGTACAAGAAGCAAATGTTTACAGGGTAAAATCACTGTCCCACAGCACAGCTATTCTCTTGGGTGTGTTGCTTTTAACACCTTTAGCTGTTAGATGTCACCCTTCCTCCCTTTACAGAGCCAGAGTTCAGCCTGTCCCAGGACAAGGAGTCTTAGAGGACACTTGAAATAAATATGCTTGAATCTGAATGAAGGAGCCCATCTCTTGTTCTCAGAGTCAGCTCTCAACAAAGCAAACAGCACAGGACAATTTACCAATATAATTCAGATTACACGTTGTCAGTGACTTGTCCAAAGTCACCAGCTGATACCACATTAGATCCAGGACTGATGCCAAGTACATATCCTGACCACACGTCTTTCTTTTCCAACCTCACTCTATAGGCAACAGGCAATTAAAACACCATTCTCATGGAGTCAGTTCAAAGCAATTGGTTCAGTGTCTCATGCAAATTAAATAAGCCAAACTTTGACAAATTCACTCAAAAGTCATGTTTTCAACTTAGATCCACACCTGTCTTTTTCCCAATTATCCTAGACCAGAGATTTAGAGCTAGCAGATGGTCATTACCACTCAACAAGGGAGCGTTTTTCTCCAGCCCATCCTGCCTGTCCATCCAGATGCATTTCCCCTCAGATGGCAGCCTGGTCAAGGTTAAGGTTCATTCTGCTAGCATGTAGCCCAGGGACAGGCTAGAAACACAGAGATGGCCAGAGAAAATGGTCTGGAATTACCTGCCCACTGGACCTAATGTTTAAATGTATAATTAGTTGACAGTGGTTCTGATTGGGCAGATCTTATAATGGTCAAATAAAGGCATAGTCTGCAGGACTTAAACAAATGCATTTACAATTCTCCTCTTAATATAAATAAGAAACTGCGGTGTTTTCTCCCTTTAACAGAAGTTCCTCTCTCTCTCTCTTTTCCAACTCCACTTAACTACCTAACTTGCCCTTTAAGAATATGCTCAAAATCCTCCAAGGATAAAATCAAAGTGAGAGACAAGAGGATCCAAATCCAAAAGGTGGTTTTGGCTGCCTCGCCACATCTGCTCAGAGTTCTGCAGCTGGCAGAGTCCCAGGGACTACAGGAACAGCTAATGAATCACACAGCTCCTAGTCTTCAACGTGCTTATGCTAGCGCGCAGGGATTGGACCAGAGCTTCGAATGGGAGGTGGGAGGGCTCCCAGACACCAGCTACCTCATCTCTTACCAGGTCTGAATCTTTCCCTCCCGAGGTAAGAGTCTAACAGACACGTTAGCTGGTCTTTTTAAAATATCTAAATGATGGCCTCCCCCCCGTTTCCACGGAGAGGCTATTACACGGTTCAGTGGATCTCGACGTCGTCTGACTGTGTTTTCCAGAGTCACTAGAAATCCAGCTTCTGCTAATTTCTTAACATAACTCATGTTTATTCATTTTGGCAACTCACCTGCAAGCAGCCTTTCTCCCTCATTAGCAATTAAACAAGTAATTCTAAAATGAAAGTTCACGAGCCAATCACGCCCTCCATTCCTTTTTTTTTTTTTAACGAATCCAGTATGCCAAGAAGCATTGGGCGTTCAACATCCGGTAGTTTTATGTTCCTTCCGCTCTGACTTCCCAACTTTCACCTCATCAGTCTCTGTCACCGTGTGAACTGTTCTCATCTAGGCGGCCTGGCGGGAGACTCAGTCATCAACACAACACGGTTCTCCACACTGATTCCTTCCCCGATCCTAACTGTACCTTTAAAGCAGTCAACAAATTCTACCTGGTCCAGATTACAGTGGGGGCAGTCATCAGAAGGCGCACTCTGCAGTCAAGGTCAGGGTGGGAGACTCCGCATCTCCAGGGGGCTCTTCTCCCCACCACCACCATCGTGGCGTCATCTCCTGACTGTGCAGCCCACTGACACTCTTCCTCAGCCAGTCCTCCACTGGACCACCTCTCCTTTCAACCCCATTGCTCTCTCTGTCCAAGTTTTCAGTCAGCCTACTTTTCTGTCCTACTCCACCTCTGTTCTTATCTGCACCCTCCCTGCACCCGGCTTTCCTACCTGACTACATGTCTATGTCTTTCTGGTAAAGGCAGCCCTTCTGTTCCTTCACCTTCTCATATATTGACATACAAAGACTATGTGGTCAGGGGATTTTCAGATGACTTTTCCAAAACATACAGTGATTATCGGCATCAGACAAGGGATCTGTGCTCTGATCTTCTGATGGCCGATCTCTGCGTGCTTCTTCTACACCACAGATGTCAGCAACATGGAACGGGACAGGCTCTACCAGGAAAGGGCTGCACACCTGACTATACTGTTGTACCCGCTTCTAGCTTTTCTTTATATGAGAGTATGTCTTGGATCTAAAAAATAAAGGAATGGTTTCTTACAAAGTAAAATTATTTCTTTTCCTGAGCTGCGTTTAGGCCAAATATGTTTGCTGAGCAGAAACGCTTGGCAAATTGTATGACAACTGGAAAACATTTTAGAAGGAGTTAAACTTTGCATCAAAATCCATTAGACGGATTTCTAAAGACAACTTTTCTTTCGCTTTTACTTGCTCAAATTAAACACCCACCCAGACAGAGCCAAACACAAAGCTTCCTTTGTCTGAAGAACTGACGTCTTCATGGGTTGTTCTGAAGAGAGGAAAAAACACACACCTGGAGAGAGCAGCATGGGGGAAGGGACTCACGTGTCTCTGCACCAGCTATTAAATCTTTAATTTCTTGTACAATGTGAACTATGGCCAATTTATACCTGGCATTTTAGGTATTTTTTTTAAAAATACTGCTCTGACTTAGTATCTTTGAAAAACACACAACACACATGAATGCACATACACATACATGCACACCCACAACACACACACACACACACACACACACACACACACACACATGTGCTTCCCCAGTTAGGACCAACTGCTTATCCCAGGCAAATTAAATGAAGCCCCTGGCACGCAACTAAAAGTTTGCTCCACCTAATTGAGCAGCTAATGGGTGTGAATGAATTTGAAATTTAGATAAAAAAATAGTGCTTTTAAAGAGCCTCTCTGATTAGCATGCTCTGAAAGGGACAAGGGGACATTTTTGTGAGCATGTTCAAATATCAGAGAACTTCCTCCATATCTGTCTAGGAGGGCCTGCTCAGGGCTGAAAGCAGGAAATGTCTCTCTCCAGGGCTGCGCCGGGCCTTATCTACACCCAGTCCTCTTTAATGAACCCTGTGGCCTATTCCTATATGTGTTTTCATTCAGTAACTGTGTGGGTCCCCACTCTATTGTCTCGGCCATTAAACAGGCTCGTTTAATAAATGTCCCTCGTGACACTGAGCCACTGTTGCAACTAGTAGTAAGAGGGAGGAAAGGATTGACACGTGGTCCAGTGTTCTCTAAGGTGGCAGCACCTTTTGGAAACCTGTGGCTATAACTCCCTGCCATTTTGCTGCATTTGCTTTTACAATATTGAATGTCAAGGATGGTGACCATTTTTCTCTTCTCCTTAAAAAATGTCTTTTTTTTTTTTTTTTTTTTTTTTGGTTTTTCGAGACAGGGTTTCTCTGTGGCTTTGGAGCCTGTCCTGGAACTAGCTCTTGTAGACCAGGCTGGTCTCCAACTCACGGAGATCCGCCTGACTCTGCCTCCCGAGTGCTGGGATTAAAGGCGTGTGCCACCACCGCCTGGCTAAAAAACGTCTTTTTAAAATCATCTTTCATGAATACATTTTATTTCCACAATTCATGAAACCTAAACCAAAACATTACAGGATTCGGGTAATGTAGATGCCATTCTAAAGTTAGAAAGAAAGAAAAAAACTTTGGAAGCAATGATTTTAAACGGCTGTCATTGTCACAGATTTCCTTCAAAGCCCTCTCGTTATCCTTGTACTGGCTTCTGGGGGTCCCTGTCTCTTTGTGGCCTTTAGTCGTCTCCTGCCCATGACTGTGGAGCTGTGTTAACACTGCATATGGATTAGGACACAAGGCCCAGAGCCTGTACCCCAGAAGTCATTCTCTCTGCCCAAATCAGGGCGCTTCGGCTCAAGGATCTTCCATGGTCCCCTAACCACTTGCTTCATTGAATTTACAAGTGAGTGAATCATTCTCTACGTTCACAAAATCTCGTGAATCTTTACAGTTCAGGACTTTCCTGGGCGTCCGTGACGTCCTGGCAGCTGTGTTCTACTTCCAGGAAACACGCTTCCTGTACTTGCACACAGGAACTAGATGGAGAAAGGAAGACACAATAAACATGACTGTCTCTGTGCAATCTGAGCCCTCTCTTGCTGGTAGGAGTGAATTATCTGACAGAGATTTTCAAGTATGAGGTGCCAGTTGACCTTCAATTCCTTGGCTGTTCTGAACAACAGGCTTCCAGGGAGACAGATGACCACCCCTCACCCTGAACGGAAGACAGTATTTGTTAAACAAGAAATTGTGACTTTTCTAAGATCACTCTCTGGTTGACCCAGATTAAACTCCTCTGGGCTGAGTAACAAAATTTCGCCCTTGTGGGGCCTGTAAGACCGTAGGACTTTTCTTCCTACAGGTTCTCCAGAGCTCAAAAAGTTGCTCCCATCCATGCTGAAACCATTTTGATCACATTCCTGCTGGGCGCTAAAGTGGCAGGTGCTAACCGCCCATCATCTCGTTGGGGTTCACTCACTAGACCAGAACGTTAGCCCTCAGGACAGACCTTTGAGGGTGCAGTGATGCTCTTTGGAGACACAATGACCGGAGAGTGGTCATGGTCACTTCATTTGATCGTTCTCTTTACAGAAGCTATCACTGCTACAACCCCACACAAATGTGTGCAGTGTATTCAAACTTCCTCCCCAAATAGAGGGAAGTCTGTATAAAGGTCTAGGAACAGGGACACTGTTTCGTCCTTGTGCCCACAGCAGTTTCTCCTTGAAAGTTTCTCCGGCTTGGCAGGCCCAGGAGCAGGATAGGAGCTCCTGGAGGTGGAGATCTTCTCCTCCTGGCTGTCAGGGCTGTGCTCACATGCCATCCATCGGGAGCACCTGGAGGTGGAGATCTTCTTCTCCTGGCTGTCAAGGCTGTGCCCACAAGCCATCCATCTCACAGGCCCACAAGTGTTTAATGACGCTGATTTGGATCAGTGGAGATCAGTGCTTAGGCTGTTCTCCAAGATTGCTGAATGGCTGGGAAAAGTGCCCGCCTTGGGCAAGGGAGCTCATTATTTCTCGTGGCTTTATTTTCCTTTATTCTAATTTTTATTTTATGTGTGTGAGGATTTTGCTTGCATCTATGTCTGAGCACCACTTGCTTACGTGGTGCCCACAGAGATCAGAAGACAGGGTTGGCTCCCCAGAACTGGAATTAGAAACGGTTGTGTGTAGCCATGTGGGCACGAGGAATCCAACCCAGGTCCTCTGGAAGAGCACCTAGCAATTGCCACCACTGAGCCATCTCTCCAGATGCTGGTTTTATTTAAAAATAAAGCAAAGCAAAAACCCACTTTACCAGTTTTCAGTAAACCATTGAAAGTTTTCACTTATTCAAATCAAACCAATCAGAATTATTGAGCGCCTGTTCTGTGCCGACCACAGCTACAGAACACAAAACTCTGTGAGTTACAACTTGAAGAGTTTGTAATGAGCCCCCAAGTATTGTACAGACGCAGAATACAAGGGTTGTAGAAGAAGCACAGACGGCGGCAGGAATTCAGAGCAAGGATTGCATTAGAAGCCAGAAGACATGTCGTGTATATGGAGTAAACACCCAGAAATCCATTCACAGGTTCGTCCAGTGATCAAATGCTTAGTGCACAAATGTCAGACATTTGATAAGAATAGGAGAGACAAGGGAGACATGACACCTACCTTCAAGGCATCTGTATTCTAGCCATAAGACAATAAGAAAATAAATGAATGAATAACACCTTGTATGGATAGTGACTGTCATGGTCTTCACTAAGGTGTCATCCAAAGCAAGAGTCAGGACACATAATCTTACAATGCTGCCAGGAGCCTAGGGAGTCCCCTTCCTCGATATCCCAAGCTATGTTGCTCAAGTCATGGACAACAAGCTCCAAAAAACTGTGCAAAGCTTAAAGTTGAAGGAGTCTAAAAATTAAGTAAAACTATATGAGTTCATTGACTTACTTTCCAAAAGAATTCCCTTTTGTAAGTGAAACTGGGAGGAAGATTGGGAGGTGCATTGCTGAGATGTATGGATATGTGAGGTGTGTGAAGGCTGCTAAAGCCAAGGCCGCAGGCCTTCTAAACGGTTTTAATATCCTTCCTTGAGGTTTCTTTCGGCAAACAGCATTATCTCTGTAGGTACTTTCCATTTTATGCATTATTTGGGTGGGTCTCTTCCTTTGTCCTCTTAGTTTTCCCCACCTTTCTAGCCTGCCTCAGCCCTCGCTGCAGGGAGGGTACCTTCATTAGAAAAGTCTCAACAAGGATATGGAAGGGCTCCAGGAGGAGACGGTTTTGGGTGGAGATCCGAATAAGAACCATTGAGTAGTGGAGAGGTGATAAAGCTAAAACAGAGACCTTGAGGTTAACTAGAAAGTCTCAAAAGTCACCGTGGTCTGCAAATGGTTTCTGTCTTACAAGGCAGCAGCCACCACAAGGAGTGCACTTACCAGTGTCCCGAGGACATTGTGAGTTCCGAGTACCAAGTAGAGAACGGACTGACTGGGCAGCACAGCACCGCACAGTTCATCGTGGCTGTGTTTTACAAATCTGGAGGGATAAAGGCAGGTAAATGAAAGGTGCATGTTGGAAAAAGAATTGACTAGAATGAGTAAGACAATGGGGTAGACATGATATAAATGAAACAACATAAATGAAAACCCAAAGAAGGAAAGACATGGGTGGATACAGGCTTTAGTGAGGAGACAGCAGGTAAATCTTGCAGCAGAATCCTGGGTCATCAAATAGCATTATTCACCTTTGCACATGGAACTTGACTCAGATTCTCTTCCTTAATCACAGCCTCGTTCCCCTGACCCTCCCTTCATGTGACACGTGACTGCTGACAATAATCAGAATTCTTATGAAGTACAAATTGTAAAGTTTAGACATCTAAGCAAACATTAAACATCCAGAATGTGTTCTGTGTAGTATTTACTGCATACGATTATGTCCTTTTAAAAATTAAACAAATGAATGAATGAATGAATGAATGAATGAAAAGAAGAAGGGACTTTGTGGCCAAGTTGTTTAGAAAGTGACTTTTGACTGAGTTACAAAGCACATTCTTATAGAGAAGACTCTGAGATATCCTTTAATAAATAAACAATTTTAGTTTTGTTTATTTTTTCCCTTCTAATTAGGCAGGGATTTAGTCTCTTTGTTGCATAGGCAGACAACAGGAATCCCTGGACTCACTGACCTGGGCGACTTGCCCAGTGCATCATTTGTAGGCACTGTACAAACTGAACCCACTGGGCTCCTTGCTAAGAAATTCATGGTGACTTTGAAGACAGAGACAGCATTTCAGCAGCACAGGCATGAGGCGGCTGTGAGCGCAGGGTCCTATAGGATCACTTGGAGACCATGTAGCCACAGGCTGGCCCTGTAGACCGATGAACTCATGGGACAGACTAGAAAGCAAACCCAGAGAACTGGAGTGGTCGCCTCATGGTGGTGAGTGCAGTCAGGCTTGGCCCCAGAGATGAACCTTAGCTGGAAGGTGGGGCAGGCATTTGCACTGGCGTTTCCCATGGATCTTGATGTCACTGATGTCAGGTCCCAGCCTGGTGCAATAGTGCCGTATTTCGTCTTGGCTTAACACCCAGGCGCCTCTAACTTGCTACTCAAGGGGATTCCAATGCTCTTTGCAGTCGCTGCCTTGGATTATAGTCATCAACCACAGAACTTAATTGTAGCTGTGACAGTCTTTCTAGGAGCTGAATATGGTCTTAGGAATATGAACTGATTCAGAGGAGATGGCTGAGCAGATAAAATGCTTGCTGCCAAGGTAACCAGAGTTCTGTCCCTGGAGCCCAAGTAAAGGTAGAAGAGGAGAACCAGGGCTGTCTTCCAACTTTACACAAGGGTACTGGCACATGCAAAATAGTAACTAATAAATAACAAACACTAGTGATTTGGGCCAGAGAGAGTTGAGTACAAAGGTAAGAAGGCAAGAAAACGTGTTCCAGTTCCAGTGTGGCCAGGCAGAAAGACTTCTCCTTCAGGCTTTCCTTACAGGAATATCTTTTGTTCTTCCCAGGCCTTCAGATGGCTGGATAAGGCCCAGCTACCCTGCGGTGGGTCATCTTGTTCACTTGACTTACCAGTGAGATGTTAGTCCTATCACCCATGAAGTTAATATCCATCAAGTCTCTGGTCCTAGATTGACTTCACTGAGTTATATATGGCGTTGACCACCAGCCCTATATAACATCCAGTCATCTGTGTTTGCCTTTATGGCAAGATTTGTTTTTTGAGTGGTCGGGGTGGGAGGGAGAGCTACGTCTACCCATGGAGTTAATGTGATTGAGGTTAACACAGACTCTGGGTCTCTAGGAATAGGTGACAAGAGGACTCCAGTGCTCCAGACAGAGATTTCAGAGACATAGAAGAACAGATGATTAAAATGGAAAAAGAAACTTAGCTGGAGTTGCTAAGCCAGGAAGCTCTCTGGTAGAAACTGCTGGGAGTATATATGGAGAGGATCTACTTATGATGTCCGATGTCTTGTATGTGTTGCTTTTAATGGTTGATTAATAAAGCTGTTTGGACTAATGGCTTAGCAGAAGCCAGGAGGGAAATTCAGAGATAGATGCCAGAACATTACCAGTAAGCCCCAACTTTGTGGCAATACATAGATGAACAAAAATGGTTTCACTTAAGATGTAAGAGCTACCTAGGAATATGTCTGAGCCGTTAGCCAAACAGTGCTTCAATTAATACAGTTTCTGTGTGATTATTCGGGTCTGGGCAGCCAGGAAACAAAAGCACAGTCTCTGTTTACATAATGGCACACAATGTTCAGCAACGTACATCCACATAAAGCCTAAGAAAGCTTTTTAAAAAAAGTGCTGTAGATCCACAAAAATAGGAGTCAATTGCAGCTTCTTGGTAGCCACATTTTTTTCAGATAGGCTCTGTTTGAGAGCAGAGGAGCAGCTTCTTTAAGAGATGGTTTCCTAGTTCATACTGGTGGCACGAATGACTCTGGCTCCTTCGGGAGGTCCTGTGGAGCACTTAAATAGGGTTTGTGAGCAGCATGCTACTAGTCGCTTAATGGTGACATCGACTCGCTGCATCCCTGGAGCTGAGGCAGTGAGCAAGGCTTGCAGAGGTGGAGAACATACCTCCACCAAGATGCACAGGGCAGAACCAACATGAAAAGCTGCAGCATTAGTACTAGCCATGCCACTTAGCATTTTAAAAAACACTCCTGGTCAGAAAATGATTACAGATACACAGTAAAGACAGATTCAGACAAAAAAGGCTTCTGAACAGGCCATACCATGTTTGATAAATGTACATGGACTTAAGACAGAGATGATAAAGATAGAATCATAGATAAAAAAATAACTTAAGGGTAATAAACTGAAGTTCTTAAAGGAAAAATAGAATTTAAAAATGGGCCATGAAAAGATGAAAAATAAACAAAGAATCTAGATTACGCATATTATTGTGTTTTCTTTGAATTTTTGATTGCAGAGAGACATATGATTCTGGGGGCTGCTTCTTGACTTCAAAATTTGAGTCTAAGAATATGTTATTTTGGAAAGAGGTTCTACTTTTGTTTTCACAGAGGATGTGAACATGTGGATTCCTTCCAGGTTAATGTGGTTTGATGGAACAAAACCCTCTAAAAGGTCTCCATGAACCTTAAAAATATTTTGACCAACAATCAGCAGAAAGTAGTTTGGAGAAAATTATTCCCAAATTCACAAAATGATTGTTTATAAATGTTTGTTTTCATTTAAAAGATGTTGGGTATAAATGGTTAATGGTCATAGTCAATCTCTTTATTTAAATACCAACAGAATATGGCATTTAAAAATGTTTTAAGAACTTAGACTTTTATTGGCAGTGAGACATGTCTGATTCTGGCAGCACCAATTAATTCAGAGAAGTTGAAGGGCATTGAAAAAACTCATTATGGAATTTGCCTTCAATGTGACAAGGCTAGCAATTTGGGCAAGAAACTGCTCTTGCCTGGACTGCTTGATGGTAGGCTATATGAAAAGTGACTGCTAAACTTTCCAAAAGACAGAATGGTCCTTCAGGGCTCCTTCTTCACAGAAGAAACTGCCAGACATTCTACAGGACACAGAAGAAAGCAATTAATGAACTTTGCCAGTCAAAAGCAAAATGTATCTTCAAATTTCTTGCTTCACTGAAAAGTCTGCTGGATATTATGGGTATATATGCTGGATATGGATGCTTTTGGGTGACTGTACAGGCAGCAAGTAATCTTTGTCAATTCTGGAACTTTGAACATTGCTTACAATGAACTTCCTGTTTACTTAGGTAATATTATATCCTTCTGAAGTCTTTGATGGACTTAAAGACTAGATAGTCATAATTATAGTTTTCCTTAGTTGTGATAAAAATAAATTAGATATGAAACTTTAGACTCACAAAGATAGGATAGATGATAGAGTATTTCCTTAATTTGCCAAATGTAATGGACTAAATATTGTAACTATAATTCTTACTTGATAACTGTTTTGTATATGTAATTTTACTATGTTAAAGTTAAAACTTCCCTTTTTAATTAGACAGAGAAGGAAAGATGTCTATCTGTACATGTATTTTTTTTTATTTGTTGATGAATAAAACTGTTTTAGCCAATGGCTAAGCAAAATAAAGCCAGGCAGAAAATTTGAAAAGAGATGCAGAGAGAAAGTAGGTGGAGTCAAGGAAATGCCATGTAGCCACTGAAGGAAAAAGATGCCAGGATATTACTGGTAAGTCACAGCCTTGTAATACATAGATTAATAGAAATGGGTTAATTTAAGATGTAAGAGCTAGTTGGGAATACACCTGAGCCATTGGCCAAACAGTGTTGTAATTAATATAGTTTTTGTATGATTATTCTGGTCCAGGCTGCTGAGAAACAAAAAAGCAGCCTCTGTTTACATACTATGAATGAACAGTACCAATACAAAGAGACACAGTGAGAAGGGTGGTATGGTGTCTAGGGACATGTTGCCTACAAGTTCCAATTGTGTGAGTTACATGTGTTAGCTACAAGGGTTCCATTTCCTACTTAAGTGGGCTTAAGGTAAGTCCTCATCTTCTGCAACTAATGGGTTTTGGCAATTGCTGTGAGCGCAGTCTGCTCTGAAGAAGTCAAGGGAATAGGCCTGACTTATCTGAGAAGCAGCACACTGGCAGCTGGCAGCTCTGAGATGTCCTTTTGAACTGTTACAGCATCACTGAATCTGATGATTGAGCTGGACTTAGCTCCTGAGGCTGATGCTAAATCCATCAACCTACTAATGTCACACCATTAACTGTAAATGACTCCAGCCCGGAAATCCCATCACTTTTGACAATGAGAATCATCTTGTGCTGTTCGATATGGGTATATACAGCACATTGTGGGCCTGGATAGGGGAGTGAGCAGGCAGATAAATTTCCACTCCTATTGCTATGAGGAACAGGAACACGATTTGAACCCCGGATAGTTCAGATTAGACACGTCGGTTAGGGAGATGGAGGCACACCACACATTAGTGCAAGTTCACACCGGGCCTGTGGTTCCCTGTGTAGTTCCTTTCTTCCTCTTCTCTGTGCCTGTCCCCACCACATACATGGTTTCTGAGCACTCTCCTGTTTCAAGCATGTGTCAGAACTATAAAAGCAAGCACACACACACACACACACACACACAAACATTTACAGGCTGAAAAAGACAAGTGCTATCTATTTCCCTCTTTACACAGAATCTCAAGTATATACATATGTACACATATACATACACATACACAAATGAAAGCAGAAGAAAGACTGTAATAAGAAAAAGGACCAGTGAGAATGAGGAGGAAGATGACAGAGGGTAATGGGAGGCAGATAGGATCAACATATGTTGCATACTAACTAAGATATCTTTCTGAAACCCTTCATTTTGTATAATGGAAATATACAAAGAAAATGTATATAAATAATTAACTGAGGCATTCCCAAACTACCTAGATGTTAGGTGGTGAGACATGGACCATGTGGACTCTCGTTTTCCTAAGCAGTTCAAACACGGTTGGCTGGAAGTGCTGTTTGCGGGCTGGCATTGCGGAGGTTCTGGGGCGGAAGTGTGTGACACGTGCAAGGCTGCTCTAGTGCGCAGCAGAGAATGTGCATAGCAACATGAAAGGGTTCAGGTGCATCTAAATTGCTTAAAGCTTTCCTGTAACTCCTGCAGCAAAACAGGCAGGGGAATTGCCCAGAAGCCCTTGGGCCAGCAACACTGGAGTTTAGACAGCGATAGCCCCAAGACAGACCCAGCTTCACCAAGCTGGACCTCCACAAGCTCACCTGTGCCCGCACTCACACAAAAGTACATACTGAATAAATGAATAACCGTTAAAAGACACTCTCCTGACTTTCTGATACATGCTGCCATTACCTTTCTATATAATTTTATAAACATTTGCCTAGGTTATTTACAGTTGAAAATAAAAACCTAAATGTGAGAACCCAAGAAATTTTTTAACTAAAGTCTGGTAACTTATGTAATAAAACACTGTGTGCACCAGGCTTTCTTTTTTAGCGGGGAGGGGTGGTCACCACCCAGGTCCCAAAGACACAGAGACTTCTTATTAGTTATGATTGCTCAGCCTTAGCTTACGTTCAGCTTTTGCTAGCTCTTATAACTTAATCTGTTTCTCTTTATCTACATTTCATCTTGAGGCCTTTTTTTTTTTTTTTTACCTTTTTCCCCTTCTGTATGTCTCTTTCCTGCTGACTCTATGTCTGTCTGACTGGTTGCTGGCTGGCTGGCCTGATTCTCTTCTCCTTCTCTTGAGTCTAGATGCCTTCTTATTTCTAAGAAGGTTCTCTCTGCCTACCAGCCTCGCCTATCTCTCTTCCACCTTGCTATTGGCCACTCGGCTCTTTTTTAGACCTATCAGGTGCCTTAGGCAGACAAGGTAACACAGCAACACATCTTTTCATAGTTAAACAAATGCAGCAAAAACAAATGTAACACATCCTTCCATACTAACACAAAGGTAGCAGAAACAAATGTAACACACCTTTACATAGCTAAAGTAGTATTCCACAGCATGAACAAATGTAGCACGCCTTTACGTAGCTCGATGTTACACAACAACTATGCATTCATTTGAAGTCATTTTCTTTGTGACAGTAGAATGGTGTAGACTCTAGAACACTAAGAAGATTGAATGATATGATACAGTCCTGGTGGGAAAAGATACTCTAAGCAGAAATAGCAAGTCTATCATACTATTAAAATAATGATTCCTGATAAATTGAAGTTTCTCCAGGAATCTCATGCTGGGAGAAGGCAATAGCTGAAGCCTGGGCCAGCTGGAGGAGGAACTTGTCTCTGGGAACGGGACTGACAACGTGCTAGAGCACCTTGCAGGGGAGACCCAGCAGAGACCGTGATGAGCCAGTGATGCACGGAACTCCATCTTGATCTGGCCTGCTAGGCTAGACATACCTCTTTTAACCATGGGAGGACCTTTGGGTTAGGAGGCCTCTTGGTTCCTTTTCCCAGTGTGGCCTCACTGAATACATGTTTTTCTGATTTCTATCACTGCTTGTTTAACTGGTCTCCAGGAGACCAGTGCCAGAGCCTGGCTTGTGTGGCCTACTAACAGCTGACCCTAACACTATGGCAACAGTACTATGCATTATGTACACATGAGAGGGAGGGGGGACGAGAGGAGGGAATAAATGACATGGAGAGTCAATAGTGATTGACTGTAAAGCTCGGGACTCTGCTGTTTCTCTGGATGCCTGCTTGCTTTTCAATGCACTCAGACTCTTTTTGACATCAGAGAGAAAAGTAAATATTAAAACCATATCACTCTTCACTATATCCACAAACAAAGCAAAGTGGCCTTGTAGAGAGGGAGGGCCACTCATCCTCCAAAGTGTGCAGCAGGCAACGTAAAACTGGTTCTCAGGCCAGAGGCTTTTATCTCACCCCCCAGACCTCTACATAATAAAAACAAAGATATCCTATAGGGGTATCTTTACTGGACATGATCCATGTAAAATGCTAAGTCGTGGGACCAGCAACAGAGTTTTAAACATCTAAACTATTATTTAAAGAAAAAGAAAGGATTTTTCATCCTTCAGGTTGAAAAGATCCTTAAATCGTTAATGGGAGCAAGACTGAGATGAAACGAGTCCTTTAATACAGCATGACAGACGCTGAACTTGGTACTGCTTTCCGGAATGGAATGATTGGTGCAATGTGTTAATATTCTAATCTCTGATCTCTTCTTTCGGGTTCTTTCTAAGGAAACAGTCCTTGATGAGTCAGAGGGTGCTGCGAGGATTGGCATGGAGCGTGCATTGCTGAAAAATAAAAATGTTGGGAACGCCCACAACATCCAAGAATGAGGCTGCAATTAAGGAAAATTTTAAAATAGTGTAACAAACTTGAGAAAAAGGCAAATATTATTTCAAAGCTAAGTTTGTTGTATTTGTGTTTCAAAAACTAGCTTCAAAAAGCTAATAATTTAAAAATAAATTTCTAGGCCAGGTGTGGTGGCACACACCTTTAATCCCAGCACTCAGGAGGCAGAGGCAGGTGAATCTCTGTGAGTTTGAAGTCAGTCTGGTCTACAAGAGCGAGTTCCAGGACAGCTAGGACTGTTATGCAGGGAAACCCTGTCTTGAAAAACCAAAAATAAAAATAAATTTCCAAAGAGCTGGATTTCAAGAGTATGTATGTAAAGCAATGTAATAAAATAAGAGATAGTGGGGAAGCCAGTAGCTTCCCAGCAGTTTGCTTTTTGCTTTTCTCTCAGTTGTCTACCATGAGTGTTTGCTGCTTCAGAGGTAAGCCAACACTTTTTTTTTTTAATAGAGGCTTTTCAAAAAAGAAAATCATTTCATTCCCTCTGTAGATTTCATTGATCTTTGGAATGAAGAATGAAAGAAGAAAAAAATATTCTTTGAAAAAGAGTGTATTTTAGGTTCCTATTCCCAAAGCCGCTTCAGAGAAGACAGCCCCACGCAGACTTCCATCTCTTATTCCGGGAAGCGGCCCTCGAAGAGGACCTTTCAGAGCCTGAAAACCGCTAGGGTCTCTTGCAGCTGCATGAGGCAGCGTCAGGGCGTCCTGTCCTTAGCACTGGCCCGCCTTCCTGGTCTTGCAAATGTCTAGACAGACCAACCTCGCAGACCTTTGCCACTCATGATTGCCGTGTCCCCTCCTGCTCTCATCTCTCTCCGATACCCCCTCTCTTCACCATGGGTCTCTTTCCCACATTTGCACCCTCTTGTTTACACAGGGAAGGCTATTTCTAAGCTGGGTTGATGAGAATAGAGTGCTCTCAGAGGTTCTGAAATACCAAGACTCCGAAAGCAGGAATGAGGCTGCCTAGAGCAGGGAGGAGAGTCTATGCTTTGGCATCGTGCAAATCTACCATGCCTTCTGGGTTTCCTTCCTTCCTTGTGAATGGTGTGTGGAAGAAAGATTATTTAACCTCCTTGGGCCTCGGTTTCCTAGATTATAAAGTAGAGGTTGTAATCTTGCTTCTTTCCAGGTGGCGCACACTGGTACAGCTATGCTGACCATTAAAATGTGAAATCTCTTCAAGGCAAGGTGGTAAGCTTCCTTCTCTTCAGGCTCCCCAAAGCTGCCAGTCCACATCTCTGCCCAGTCCTCCAAGAGACACAGAGAAGCCCTCTCATTCCTGCTCAGACACTGTGACAGGGTGTCCTTTGAAGGAAACCAGGAGTTGTTCTGCATTTTGAACACCATCTCTGGTTTTTTTGAACTTCATCTCCGATTGTGGGAATAAAACATGTGTAGGGTGGGTCTCATGGCTGGGATTATCACCTACAGAGCTTTGAAACTTATACAAGAAGCATATGTGCACAGAATCCGCTCAAATCGAGAGGGCTTGTTCCCCCAGGGACCAAGCTATCTGCCCTCAAAATCTGCGGAAACCGAAGGGGGGCCTTGAGAGCACGGCGCAGCGAGACCTGAGTCATCCCCTTGGCCTTTGAGCACTGGCAGCCCAAGCTCAGAGGAGGGGCACGCTCCACCGTTCATGAACAGCAATAAGAATATTTTTTTTGAAGAGAAGGTTAAAAAAAAAAAGTCTTAGATTTTAACAGATCATCTGAGATAAAGTTGAAAAGTCAAACTTCTATCCCCCACCTCACTTAAGGCACAGGCTGCCAACTCTTCAGAAAGCAGCAACTCAGAGGGGGAAATTCCTGAGTGTATGTTTTTCTCGAGGTTACTTAGTCCAGTCCTGTACAGACAGGGATATGCCAGTCTTCTCCGAACCCCATGGAAACCATCACTAATTCTGGTAGCTATTCCCACCATAAACAGTCAACATTCTCGGCCTCCAAAGAGTGTAGTGGGAGAGAGAGACCCTGTAGGACAAAATCCTGAGACTCTTCTCACACTAAGACTCCTGCCAACTTGTCAAGAAAAAGCATCCATTCCAGGTTTTTGAGGCATGTGCTCATTAGTGATACTTAACACACCTCATGCAAGAATAACTCTCATCTCGCCCTTGTTGGCCGCCTACACAGAACAGAGCATTGAGAGCGAAACGAGGCAGTTTCCAGGAGTTGTAATGCTTGGCTGGAAGGACGGTTGTCCTAATCTGAGAGCCCTGAAATTAGAATTCAGAGCTGGGGTTTTATGTACTCGACTTCCTGTTACACATTCGCCTGTCTTAAGACGGTGTCTGTTCGTTCTCAGTTCTTGTGACATCGGGGCCAAGGCAACCACCACACACTCGTGTGTGAGTCTTTCTTGGGCACTCACTTTGTTCAACTGTTGGCAACCACCACACACTCGTGTGCGAGTCTTTTCTGGGCACTCACTTTGTACAACAGTTATAATTTGGAAACTTGATACTTGAAAACTCCCAGAACCCCTGAAGTCAATTTCGAAAACTATTATTTGGTTTTGTTTTTAATCCTTAGACATCAGAAAATGTCCTGAACTCATGGCTATTGCAAAAGGACAGCATTCTCTCCGCAGGTGGTCCGTCTGTGACAAAAGACACACTGAGCTTCGAAAATGTCTCATCTGCTAGGTTTTTCTGGTGACTTCTATTTCAAGGTCTCCTCTCTCTAATTAGCCTCCCCAAATGGACTGTTGAATGCATAACAATCTTGAGTTTGCTCTTTCTCCGACTGGAGAGAAAACCGCGCTTCGTTTTGGCGAGCCATGGTGCTTATGCTGCACATTTATAAACGAGTGACATTTTGGAATCCTGCGTGGCAGCTGTTTAGAACTTTCTCATTGGCAATATTAGATTGTGAATTAGTAATGATAAATACATAAACTCTTTAATATGCAATCCAATCATAGGTGTTCTAAATATGAAGCTTCCTAAATTCAAAATATTTTCCAAAGTAGATTAGTCTGATGAAATATTCTTTTGGTGGATTTACAGAAAAGTTGAAATCACTTAAAGCATTCATACATGTTACTATTGATGTTATGTTATTATTGATAACAGCATGATTCGGGGTGTTGACTTGAGCAGCTTCCTAGCTCTGCATCTATGCCATTTTAATGTACTTTCTCATTTTCTTCTCAGCAGCAAATAAAATTTTTCAAAAAAAAACTTTAGTCTGAGACAGTTGTGCCTGTATCTTGTCTGTTCTCCACGGCATTTTTAACATTTGCCTTTATTTGTTATTTTACAGAGTGTAAGGAAGTGGAACAAAGTAAGTACACACCAGTTAAAATACAACTGGCAAATAGAATTCACAACATGATTCTTGCCATGATTAATGTCACACTTCTCATAAGCAACAAACATGGGTCTCTTCTGTCTCACCAAGCAGAAGAGAACAAGAATCTGATGGGCTCAAGAATCCGTGGGAGGCTAGATGATGAAGTACAAAGGAGACCAAGAGCCAGAGAACTAGTAAATGGTCCCCAGAGGCCTTGCTAAGACCTATAGCTCGCCATTTTATGTATAATACCTAGATCAGGTAGACAAGAACAAAGCCCAATATGCCTTGCGCTTGTAAATTGGCAGATATACAACAAAAACCTGTTGCATTGTAACAAGATACAGAATCGAAGAATGGATAACGGTATAGTTGTTGTGTCAATGATGTCACAGGAAAAAAAGAGATGGTTAACCAGGGACAGAGGAAACAAAGTCCTAGGGAATTGTGGAAGCGAGTGAGAGCTCAGAACTAAAGTGAAGCACACACTCCATGCAGAATCCATTCGGACAGAGGCATGGATCTTGACTGGTGACAGTTGCTACTGGTTCCCAAGTGATGTGCAGTACCGCCTACTTAGGACTTGTAGTGAGGTGATCTGAAGCCAGTTTTGCAACCCTTACCTTATCCCAAAAGAAGAAAATAAGAGTTGAAATTTAATATCTGGAAAACAGTCATTAGGAAAAAATTGTTTGCACGGCACGTGCTGCAGTGCCAGGTGAGCCCCTCTAGTGCTTTCCCGCCACGCAGAGGGAATACTGGGTCTGTGATGGCTCTATGAAGGTTTCAAGACTTCCCTGTGATGTGGTCTCTGATCCCACACTGGCTGGTATGTGACTCATGCCTGAGAACAAAAAGCCATTTCTATGGTCGGAGTAGATGCCTACCAGGAGGCTAAAGGAAAACTGGGCTGTCTTATTGGGAGACGTTGTTTACAGAGATGAAGGTATACCACTGGGAACTCAGGGGCTTTGGGAGGGAGACCAAGGGATTAGCAAAGCATACTCTCATATAGCAAGGATTTTCAGAAATGGACAGCCCAAAGAACTTAGGAAATCAACTCCAAATGTCCTTCTTAAATTGAGGGCAATTCATTAAGCCCTCTCCATACTCTTACCCCCTATTTCCATCTTGTTCGAGTATTTAAGAAGAATGCAGAGGAGAACTAGCAATAACGGGGGGGGGCTCACATTCTGCTCACTTTCCCCACAGAGGTACTGATAGGAAGGGCTGTAACAGGAAACATTACATGAGATTGGAGTTTTGACTAAACAGCCAGTGATAGAGCTAAGAACACTAGGTTTCATTTTCCAAGGGAAGTCAAGCACACCCACCGCCAATTTCATCTGAGTCAGGTAATTTCCCTAGGAGTGGATTTGCTTGCAGCAGTTGTAAGAAAACAAAATTAAGTAGTTCCGTGATCGCCCCTTAACAGTCTTATTTGTTCAGTGCCGAGGTGGCACGAAAATGAGTAAGAGTAAACAGGCAGGCAGGTTAAATCAGGCTGTAGAAGGCTTCGAGAAATGAGAACGCGTTCGGCAGAAGAGCTGCAAGACTGGCAAAGCCTGGAAATCTGCTGGAGACACCAGCGCGAGAATCCACGATGTGTTTAGGAAAGGAGAAGAGCTTAGCGCCTTCTGGCTGTGCCTTTCGGAAGAAAACCATCTCTTGACTCAGTGTCTAGTGTCCCTGCACAGTGGAAAGAAAATAAGAGCGGTCTATTTGTACAGAATAAGCATCCTCAGTGAACTCATTATAGCTTTTAAAGAAAGCTGACATTTGTGGGTGGGGGACTGGTTCTGATTCTGGGACTACACCTGCCTGTCATGGAGGATCTTCATGTCCCAGCGTGAGGTTCTGATTCCGGGACTACACCTGCCTGTCGTGGAGGATGTTCGTGTCCCAGCGTGAGGTTCTGATTCTGGGACTACAGCTTCCTGTTGTGGAGGATGTTCAAGTCCCAAGTTTTGTGTGTGCTCTTCCAGAGACTCATGACTAGCACATGCTGAATGCCCAAGTTCCTGTGTGCCTGGGCTGGAAAAGTAAGTCGACGCTAAAGGAGTTTATCAAGCTAGCTCCTCCAGTGGAACGACGACATCGAGAGTCATGGTGATGGTGTATAGAAGGAAAATGAGCACCGTGTGATTAAATGACAGGATCAGTCACTCTGGTGTCTCTCATATACCCCACTCTCTAGCTACTCTATTCCCTCATATGGTCTTCAGAAATCGCTTGCTTTTATTAAGGAATTGCCATGAACCATTCCCATTTCAACCTTGGCTCTCCCATCAACCAGTGCCATGATCAAGACCAAGAAATTTGCCTTTCCGGACCTAAGTTTTATCATTCACTACATACAGGAAGGTTTGGGCTAGATCAGTAGACTAAAATAAAATAAATGAGGTGGAAGGAGTTTTTTGCTTGATTGTTTCTGTTCTGTTTTTTTTTTTTAAAAAAAAAACATACCACAAACTCCTCACTAGAAATCTGTGATTCAGTAGGTTTCAGGTAGGTCTGCTGATGTATTAACACCTTTAAGATGATAGTGAAAAAGATGATTTATGACACATAAGACCTCTAAGGTCTCTAGCGATGCTGACTCCGCCACCTGTTTTAGTCTACCCTAGCTGCTTATTGAGTGTTTTCAGAACAAATGATGTCATGTGAAATCTAGTGGGCTTCAAGGAAATACTTGAAATCCATAACCCGTGGGTAACAAGGATTCCTGTCATCACCTCCGATCTCAGGGCTCTGCTGACTGCACACTGACCTGTTTTCCCACTGACATAAGTTAGCTCCATGACTGAACAAAACGTCCCCATCAGCCATGAGATGATACAATTCCCATCCTAGTCCTCTCATGCCCTTAAGTCTAGGAGTTGCCACATCTTTTCTGCCATTTGGTAAAAAACAAGTATTTATTCTTTCAGGAGGCACTGGAGAACGTTCTCTGTGTGGCTAAGAATGCCGGTCTCCAGGTTTCCAAAGCTACCGCTCTGGGCGTCGATAGAACTTGATTCTTTATCTAGCTAAAGGCAAACTTGGTTTTGGGCAGTTCAAAGTTTAATTTTTTCCTATGTGTTATTCTGCTCCCTTCCTTTCATCTCACCTTTCCGATATCATCAAAAATACGTTTATGTCACACTTTACAACAGCGCATAATGAAATGTCTTCAGGGTTATGCATTGCCCTCAGTTTTCAACACTTTCTAGTTTGTTTGCTCCAGGACCCAGGAAACAGTGACGGTATCCACTGGAGTGCGGTTGGTCCTCTTTACATCTTGATGCTTGGCACCCTGTGCTGAAGCCCTGGCTATGGATGTAAGAACACACTCGCGTCTTTTTCTTTCTGCCTTAGTTCTTTTCTGCTCTGCTGGTTCCTTCATCTTTCATCTCCCTCAGAGATATAATATCGTGCGGGACAAGAAGAGACTGCGTGAGAGCTAGTGATCAGCCCTCTGGATGATCCACACATTTCTAAAGCCCAGCCTGGCAGCGTGTTAGATGCACAGTCATGCCAACCATGGTCTGTAGATATGCCAGGGTGAAGCGGCTGTTGTGGTTCCTACCACATCCTCACAGTTTCAATCCCAGCAAAGCCGCTGAGCTGGGTCGTGTGTGTCAGATGACTTGTGGGTCCTCCCTGGGCTCCTCTCAGACAGCTGCTCTGAGAAATGCAAAGGGCTTTTCCGGTCCCTTCCAGGTGGTTGCATTCCCTTCAGTGCCTATCACGCCCCTGCCCCCACCCGGCATGCTAGGGCTTATAAAAAAAATGCAGTGATCTACATTTCCTGGGCTCACATTTGATTCGTAAAGGAGCTTTTGGCAGAATGAAGCAGCACCTTTTCCTTTCCTGGCAAAGTCTGAAAGCAACACCATGGACCCACTGCGAAGTTTTTAAAAATATAGTTTCCCACTGACAGACAGAAAAATGACTTCCTCCTCTAACTCCCCCCCAAATGAAGAAGACCGTTGGTTTAGTAAGTGCAGAGGCACACAGCAAATGACTTCTGGGATGAAAATGTCCATGTAATGCTTGCAAAAGTACTGTTCCTATAAAATAGTATTCTGATAGGCCTGCTTTTGGGAAACTGGTCACCAAGACAAAGATTTATGGGAGAGTAACAGTTGCATATAGTGCCATAGATGGTAAGCCGCTTAAGACCAATCATGGAGATACATAGATTAATAGAAATGGATTATTTTAAGATGTAAGAGCTAGCTAGGGATACGCCTGAGCCATTGGCCAAGCAGTGTATAATATAGGTTCTGTGTGATTACTCAGGTCTGGGTAACCAGGAAACAGAAACACAGTCTCCATTTACATCCTGCAGCCACCACGGCCTAGAAGTCTATCTGAGTGCAGCACATGAGAGGAAAACACAATAGAACTCCTTACAGTGAGGACAGATGGCCTATCCTAGGGACGGATGACCTCAGCAGTATGAGTTCCTCACAGTCTGATATCAGCCTGGCACTCCAGCTGTGTTCCTCACCCTCACCTGTGTTAGCACACGTCTCTAACACACCAGGAACCCATGGGTTTGCAGTCCCACCGGAAGCATTCCGAGGGCTGTGACTGCTCCTACAGTTCCTCAATGGGCACTCCCGGGCATGGGACTTTAAAGGGACCAGTGAGAGGGAGGAAACATTACAGAAGGCGTAGGCAATGTGATACCTGTGACATGAAAACAGAGGGGAGTGCTAACGGGGAGAGCAAGAGGCCCACAAGAGGGGCGATCAGTGGGGTAACAGGCTGAATCAGAACAAAGCATACCAAAATATACAAAGTTAATTTAAACAGAATAGTGAAAAAGTGAATATTCTAAAAAAAAAAGGAATAGTAAGAAAATTCATGAACGTTATTAAATATCCTATTCTCTCTCATGTGTATCTTCATCAGACAATACTTGTATTGTCATGGGAAGGAAATGCCATGTTTAGTTAGGCACTTTTTAAAAAGTGGGTTATAGTGATATCTTCCTTTGAGGGAAAAACAGATCATGCATAATTGCTGTTTGCTATAAGCTATCTATTCTTAAAAAACAAAACAAACATACAAACTTGAGAGTAGGAGCCACAAGGCTGAATCTGCTCTGGGGTAAAGGAGAAAATGAATCTTAAGCACGAAGTCAGAAGCAGGGAGATGGTGCTTGTTACCGTAGTGATGGACAGCCATCCAGGCCGGATGGTGACAAGCTGGTTTGTGCTAGAGAGTGAGAGAAAAACACTTCCCTAGTGAACTGTGTAGCTGAGGACAGGAAGATCGTGGAGAACCAAATTAACTCTCAGATTGACACCCTGTACCATGTCGCCATGAAGACGCTGGCTATTTAGTGTACCGTGGCAGTCTACAGACAGCAATCTATGGGTGACATGTGGGTGACAATCTGTGGTGGCAATCTACAGGTGACAATCTATGGGTGACAATGTATGGGCGGCAATGTACAGGTGACAATCTATGGGTGACAATGTATGGGCGGCAATGTACAGGTGACAATCTATAGATGGTAATCTAAGATGGAAATCTATGGTAGTAATATACAGGGTCCATCCACGAGCCACTTCAGAGGATTTAAAGTACTTAGACTCAGAAAGCAAAAGACTGAACTCCCATTTTAAGCATGAAGTACAGTTCCAAGGGTGAAAACAATTTGTTTGGCATCTAGTGACCTAGCTTGTAGAAGGACAGACACAAGGGTTATACCCACGTCTTGCTTTAATTCAGCCTAATGCATTTTCAGTGGAGACCTATTTCCATCAGGTCACATGTCATGACAAGAAAATTCTAACCGCACCCACAGCACACTTCAGAAATCCATGGTGGGTGATCACCCCCAGACAAAGGCCCTGCAGCTCATTATGACTTCCCACGTCTTGCAAGTTTACTAGAGAAATAGTGACTGTCCTGTTTCTGACTTAGTTTTCTGATCACTGCTTAATTAAATGGTTAGGAAATTATCATAAATGACAGGCTTCAATGTTTGTCCATTAATGTGACAATATTACAATTCACTGCCTGTAATTAGTAAAAGGAAGTATCCATCAATATACATTAATATGTATCTGTGTACACAGTGTTCTTATAAATGAATTATGCTCTACACATTGAGCTACAATTCTCATTTATCAGAATCCCTTAACAAATATTTACATGTCTTTATATAAAATCTACTTTATCGATCACAGTATAATGTTCTACATTATGGATATGTAATAATTTTAGACAAATTTAGTTAATGAATGCTCCAATTGTCTGCAATTTTAATCTACTCTGCAGAGGAAGGAAGGGTTGCAAACTTCCTATGAAGGATCAGATAATAAATATTTTTAGCTTATGCAAACATAAAGCCACCACGGCAATTATTCAACTCTATTGTTGCGACAATAAAACAGCCAGAGATGATAAGTTTAAAAATTAATGTGGCTATATTCCAATAATGCTTCATTTTCAAAACCAGGCAGTTGGCTGGACCTTGTTTGTGAACCTCTGATATTAGGTTTGAATAGCTGTTGCTGCCTTTACATGGTCTTGCTTCTTCTATTAGTTTTTTAATGCATATATACATGCATACACATATACAATATTAGATAAGGTTATCATAACAAAATGCCATAGTCTGGTAGCTTTAAACAATAGAAATGTGTTCTCTTATGGTTCTAGAGACCAGGATGCAAGATGAAAATATGTTCTGGATAGTTATCAGTGAGAGCTCTCCTTATAGAAGCCAGTTGCTTCATGGCTCTTCACATCTTCAGGGTTATTAAAGGTGTGGGAAGAAAAAAAGAGAGAGAGAGCTCTTTTGATGCCTCTTCTTTTTAAAATTTTTGTATACTTAACTTGGTATATCATTTATCTTTGTAAAATGTACAGCATTTAATCCAAACAGTATAATCTATCTTTCAATCTCTCTTGGGGACCATGTCTTCAAACTTCAATGTGTATTTTACCCCTTACTGCACACTTTTCCACCCCTCTTTTTATTTGATTACTATTATAATCAAATAGATATGTGACAAACATGCAAATGTTAAATATAACCTGCTGAGTCAATTCCGTGTTGCTCACATGTGCCTATGGCTTTAGAGCTGACCACTTACTATTGTATGACCAGGATATCTGCTGTGAGATTGTATCTTCTCACAGGACAGAGAAACTGCATCCATTAAATGTCAACTGTAGAGGCCCAAAAATGTGAGCCTATTGCCACCTTGTCTGATACTCAGAGAGTTTGGAGGTTGCTCAAAATGGTTGAAAAGTGTGGCTACCCATCCCAAATCAGGACTTGATTACCTGATTCTTCTGACATTAAGATGGCTCTTACAAGTAGATCCATTCCATCCTAACAAATGGTCAGTCAGGATATGCAAATGTACTTCTGCTCCTTCTTGTGTAACAGGAGGTTACCTGGGAAGTGGCTGTCCTCAGGATACTTGGTCTAGGGCTGCTTCATTGCCAAAACAACAGAATGCTAAAGACTTGATGCCTCAAAGTGTTGAAGCAATTAACTGTTCGAGTTGTCTTTTGTGTCATGTTAAAGAAATCTTTTGTTGCCTTTATCCTCCTTTTGTATTCGGGTATAAATGTGTATGGAAAATTAAGTGTGGACGGTTTCAGTATTAACTGGAAGGCCCTCCTGGTACTGTTCTACAGTTTCTGTTTTATTATTTTCACATTCATCTTCATATTCTTTACTAATATTTCTAAATCCTCACACCCTAACCCCGGTAAGAAGTATTTTTGTCAAGGCTAGTCCCTGACAGCCAACAATGTGGTATCCTAAACAAGGCCTGAGCAATAACACCACCGCTTGACAAGCCAACCATTGAATAGAAAAATGAATTATAAAATTATGAATATCAATGTATATCAGCAGATTTTCCACAATTTGTAGTTTTATCAAAATCTGTGAGGGCATCTAATTTCATACATGTCATCATTAGTACCTTTTTATGGGTTTTATTATTATTTGACAATCTGGTGGATAAACATAATATTTTTGGTTTGATTTGTATACTTGGATTATTCTTGAAGATAATTTCATGTTTATTGGAGAACTATCTTTTTTCACCTAGGAATCTCCAATGTATTTCAATTTGCCTGTGATAACATTTTTCCTCATTGACTTTAGTAAATTCTTTATACATGAGAGAAGTCAAGTCTTGTTAACTTGTCCACATTTTATGTACCCATGACAACTAGATGTGACCTTTATAACACCCATCATATTTTGGAGCACTTGTCCCATGTTGTCCCTTATTGGCTACATCAAGTTCCTTAAGGTCTAGACTACTTATCTCCATTTTGTCCCTAGCGTACAGTTTCTGTGCCATAGCTGTTGAACCACAAGTGATTGAAAAATATATTGCAATTATTTTTTTCATTTTATTGTAACTGTAACATACCATCTTTAACAACATCATTTTAAAAAATGAGGTTTTTTTTGGGGGGGGGAATTGTTCTTTTGAGACACGGTTTCTCTGTAAAACAGCTCTAGCTATTCTGAAACTCAATGTGTAGACCAGGTTGGCCTTGAACTCTCAGAGCTCCACCTGCCTTTGCCTTCTGAATGCTGGAATTAAACATATACAACAACAACAACATCATTTTTAATTTTTCTAATCAAATTAGTTGATTTTTCTTCATAATGCTCAATTTTATACCAAAGTAAGAAAGGCCTTTACTTTCAAACAGTTAAAATACTCCCTTTGTATTTCCTTGTACATAGAGCCTCAGTTTTGTAATTTGATCTTTAGTATACAAATCAATTTCCATCTGTTTGGTACAAATATTTAATTTTATTTTTCTTCTAATTGATGCTGTATGTTATTGAATGATCACCTCTATACCATCATCATATCCTATAACTGATTACATGTGATACTGGCACATTTTGGCATGTGATAGATATATAGATATCTGTCTACTATTTTATCTCCAGCACAGCAGCTACACCTGAATCTGCCGCTGCTTCTGCCAGGAATTGTGGCTTTGTAGTTGCTGGCCCACTTCTCTGGGAGTTGCCTGGGTGGGACTTTCACATTCCACTGGATCTGTTCCCTGTGCCTGCCCTGTGCCTGCCACCAAATGCACTAAATCTCTATCCTTCTATTTTTCAATAATACTGGAGAGTCAGAGGCTGGGGTGAAAACATGCTAGCTCAGAGAGGTTGAGGGGCAACTAACTTACCTTCCTTTTTCACTGGTGTCTCCAAAAAAAGCTTCCTTCTGCTCCACTAAACTAAAAGGACTGCCACACTTAAAGTTCCTCCCTACTACTTCCTGTACATCTCCCTGACCATCTATGATTACTTTCTAGCACTACTTACTAGTTGCTGGCTCTGCCTCCTGGCCCAAGGTTGATCTCATTTAGTTCATGAAAAAGCAAACTCAGGGTTCACAGTGTTATCATACATCCCACTACGTCTGTCTCTTTTTTTTTCCTTTTTGCTTTTTACTCTTTGCTATGTTCATATAAGAACACTTTCCTGGTAAAGGCAGTTTTGGTTTTTCAACTCACTGTTGAAGCTGTCAGTCATTCCCAACAGGGTTAGCCAATAAGCAGGACACTGGGTCGGGAAAGCTTCTTTTTCAGCCGGGCTTTCTTTATTGGCTCCCTGGCTTTGTGCGACAAAACTTTCAATGACCTATCATTACACTAGTTTGACCTGCTTTGGAGTTACTGTGAGACATGGAAGTGGAACTTCATCTGCATGTATAAAACACTCTAAAAATTAAAAGTTCCTGAGACTTGGAAACTACTCATATATCCTATTAAGGACAAGCACCCAGTGATTTCATCTCTAGGAGACATTACTCAAGATACCTGAAGGCAAAATGAGTGGCATTCTGTGCAAATGGAGGTGAATCATTAAATGTGTCTTCTGTTTTCCTCCCAGGTATATTCTAAATTTCCACACAGTAGACACACCAGTCAAAGCTGATGGAGTTCTAAGCACCACTGTGATTTGGGCACACCTGTATCTATTGGGAATCCCCATAATCTCTCACTTAGCTCTTCATTCCCTGGCAGAGTCTGCCCTAAGAGGCAGTCAGAATGAATGATTAAAATGCTGTTGTCATGAAGGGCCACAAACTGGGTAGCTTAAAACACCACAAACTTATTCTATCTTGTTTCGATTCCAACAGTGTCAGCAGGATCAGTCTTCCTCTGGAGAATTTAGGGACACTGTCTCTGGCCTCTGCTGGACATTCCCTAGCTTGCGGCCACATCATAACAGTGGTTGCCTCATTGGCTTGGTCCCACCACAGTCATTGCTATTTGGTTTGTGTGTCTTCTAGTCTGTCTCATTAGTACATCTGGCCATGAACTCAGGGCCTGTTCAGGAACTCTGAGATGGTGTCTTTTCTAAGCCTTTAACTTAATAACACCTGCCAAGGCCTTACCTCCAAATAAGGTCCTATTTATAGCTTGCAGGGGTTAGACCCGAATGCATCATTTTGGAGGCTCCTGTTCAAACCACTACAAGCATCTCATAAGAGGAAATGAACATAAAGAGGGCTCAGTATATATAGTGCTGAGTCAACATGATAGCCACCTGGCCACAGCTGGTGCTAGCTAAATGAATGCTCATTTTCAGATAATGAGTTTGAACTTCTGATATTTCTCTGTTCCTAAAATACACATATAAATGACTTGGACTTTACTTTGACTGAGATTGGATTTTAAAAATATAAATTGAATACCTTCTTCCTCTTTGCATTCTAAATAGAAAAGAGTCCAGACAGAAGCAGCCGACTGACACATGCTTCTGTCATCATGGCCTGTTCTGAGACAAGACAAGGTTTCCATCAGCACCCACTGCCATAGAAAGTGCTGCTCAGGCCCTTCCTAACCAGTCCTGTCCTTTAGTCTTTAAGGGAAAAGCTATTCTAAGACTAATTTTCAACTACAAGTAGCCTACAACTAAAATTTCTTTCTTTCTTCTTGAGATTCACCTATGATGGGAAACTTCATCAGCCAATGGCCTTTAAGAGGCTGGACCAGGTTGGGGTAGTATGGTACAAAAAAAAAGATACATTTAAAAATATTTTACTTTTCCACATGCCTAATTTGTCTATATCATATCTTTCATTGAATGTGTCTATATGAGTAATGTTTAAGTTTTCTACAATGAACAGTAGATTTACCTGCAGTAATCTTTGAAGTTTCCAGGAAGAAGATGGACCCCACAACAATGATTCCACCTGGTTATTATGATGTCATGATGCTTATAGAGCTACTATAAGACTGGTTTTGGGTATCAACTGCTCAAGATGGTTCCAACCTGATTAGCTGAAATGGTACATCTTCTTACTATGTTCTGGCCAGAACTCCAAATAAGAACTTCAGAAAATCCCTATCAACTACTCAGAGGCCATTTGCAATTATACAAGACAGTAATCTTGAAACTTGACCATCATTTTACTTTTATAGGATCCCATAGAAAGAACATCACCCCTATAATAATTGGAAGCAATTCTTGAAGACAACTTCCCCTCTCCCAATAAAATTTGTCCTCAGGGTTAGGGACATCATTTAGGGGTTGACTATTACTTGTATAAGGTTTGGGGTTGGGGTGAAAATTATGTAGGCCCAGAGATCACCTTAAAAAATAAAATAAAAAAGACAACTGAATGGGATAACAGGTAATAATAATAATAGTGAGTAA
>JAQHUG010000151.1:1450644-1480751 GCA_028555095.1 Dicrostonyx torquatus
AGACAAAGAGGGAGGTGATGGAACCTCCTTCAGCCAATGGCCTTTAAGAGGCTGGACCAGGTTGGGGTATGACTTTTAGGACCCAAAAATCCGCTGTCCCACCCAGCTCACTCTCTTCTTCCCATGTTCAATACCTTGAGGTTGGATTCCCATTCCTGTTCCATGAGTTTTCCCTCTCAATAAAGAATAACCTTAGAATATTCTTTTCAGAGTCAGTTTGGGATTATTTGATTTGTGTTTTCCCTAACTGGATGTGTTCAGCATCACATCTATTTCTTTCTTTAATTTTTGTCAATCATGTGCATGTGTGTGAGTCTGTGTGTGGGTTTTCATGTTGAGAAAGGGCCTGAGGAGACCAGAAGGGGAAGTCAGATTTCTTTGGGCTGCAGTTGTAGGCTGTTGTTCATGTCTTACAAGGAATTCTAGAACTCAGGGACATCAAATGCATTAGTGCACTTACCTGTTGAGCCATCTCTCCAGTTCAGTGACCAAGCTTCTGGAAATCTGGTGAGTGCCCAGCATCTCAGTTGTTCTACTAAAGAGAGTTCTTGTTTCTCCTCACTGAGCTGGTCTGGACCCACGACATTCAAGAGTTCCCAGTGCAGACTCACAGTTGGGAACAGCTGTTTTCAGAAAATCCTTTCAGAATTTTTCAGATCATCCTTCAAATTCTGCCTTCAACTTCTCCAGAGAAAAAGCTTCAAGAACATAGTTTCTCAGATTTTGGTTGTTTCAGAGGAAGAAATTGCTGGCATTTACAAATATAAAGAAAACAAAAATAAGTTTTTGCATTAAGATCATTCTATTCCCTACCCTAAACATCCAAAGGTGCCCAACCAAAACAGGGAGACTTCAAAAGGTTATTTGGAAATAGCTGTAAGTGTTGCCATGGGGAACCAGTTAAAATACATTTTATTTCAACTGTTGAAAGAACTCTTCCCAAACAAGAAAAAATGTTCAGAAAACCTGATTTGGAAGCTCTGCAGTGTGACTTTAATTAGACCAGGGGAAAAAAACGATTTCTTAGGAGATGGAGTGACTTATTCAAGGTCCCACAGCAACATTTGGTATAATTAAGACTGGAATCCAGATTGGCAGATACCAACCCAGTGTTCCTTCTGTTATTGCCACCACACACTTCCTAGTCTCTTCCCTAATTAACATTTCCTTGAAGTGACAACCCTGGCAATTCCCTCTGAAGTGGAAGTTCCTGTAAATAGTCCTATCCTGCAACCCTCTAAGAGGTGAGCCCATCCCCTTTTCTGGAAAGAACCTTTAGGGAATGTTTTCAGTCTTGCCAGCTTGTCTCTACCAGTTAACTACAGAGTAGGCACACAGAAGTATATAAACAAACACTACCATTGACTCAGGTTGTTTATGCAAACAATCACGGGATAGCTCCCCTAGGGTTTTCAGACCCCTGCAAAGACAATGGTTGGAACCCAGTTTCACGAGTCTCCACCTTTCTGTAGTGTAAGATGAGTGTAACAATGATGTGTCTGCCTGCTAGTCAATGCTGGCTATGACAAAACATGTTAGCTACTATTTAACAAACTATGACTTTACTTCTGATGTCTTCTGAAAGATGAAGAGAGCCAAGGAGATTAACATTAGAGATATCTTCTTTCCCCCGTCGCTCCCACATCCCTTGCTCCCTCCTTAACATAGTTTGCTTCCTGTTGCTGTGATCACCACCATAACCAAAAAGGAACTTGGAGCATAAAGGGTTTGGTTCACCTTACCATAGTGGTTCTCAGCCTGCCTAATGCTTTAATATAGTTCCTTATACTGTAGGGACTCCCAACCAAAAAATTATTTTCCTTGCTACTTCTTAACTATAACTTTGATACTGTTATGAATCATAATGTAAATATCTGATATGCAGGATATCTGCTACGGGACCCTGTGAAAGGGTCCTTTGAAGCCCAGATTGAGAACCACTGCCTTACTACAGCTTATCGGAAACTGAAGCTGAGCCCATGAAGGAAGGCTGCTTACTGGCTTGCTTCCTGTGTCTTGCTCAGCTTGCTTTCTTAGCCAAGCTGAGGGTGGAGGCAGATGAATGGGGGTGGGCCTTCAATCATTAATCAAGAAAACAAACTACACCATAACCACAGCACCCCAGTCTAACGGAGGCACGTCATCAAGTGAAGTTCCTCCTTCGCTCATGATTCAGTGTGTGTCAAGTGGACAGAACTAACCAGCACCCTGCTTTTTTGTCTTATCCTGCATCTGGGCAACAACTACTGGATCCTGTTTGGAGGGAAGCATGTGGATTAAGAAAGCACTAGCCAAGAGACACGTGAGAGCGTTGGGAGGTATCCAGTAAATACCGAGATTTGCCTTGTGTTTATTCCTCACAGGCTTTATATACCCCAACCCAAAGAGGAGGGCGAGGGCAGGAGACTTCTTTAGACCCAAAGAACAAAGTAACTAGCTTCTTAGTACCCAACGCCAAGTAACCACACCCTAGGTCAAGACATCCTGGTAGCAGCCACATCCCGGGTCAAACCTCCTGTCACACAATCTTGAAGGAGCAAGAATAGGTCTGAAGTCTCTGACCTCTAGTCAAGGTGGATGGGATCCATGTCTGCGGGCTCCCACACTTTCTGAACTTCAGTATCATACAGTCAGAGGCAGCATCACCCTCTACTATGTAGGGCAGAGACAAGCAATGGGCCTGGCATTTAGTTCTCAGCTCCAGGCAAACTCCTGACTCCTTGACATCAGGTCCCTGAATAGATGGTTTTTCTCTAAATATTTATCGATTTTATTATTTCTAGAGATTTTAATGAAGCCAGGTGCAGCACTTCGAAGACCAACCATTCTTGCCACTGCCACTCTGTTCCCTGCACTGCCCTTTAATCTGAATCGTGTGCATGAAAGAGATTCCTGTTTCCTGTATGTGTTAAAGCATCAAGAATGGGGATATGCATCTCTGCTAGAACTCTCTAGAAAGCTCTCTCATTTTCCATCATGTAAATAGGATGGGGTTTGGGAGATGGTGGCCTAATCTCTTTACCCAGTGCAGTTTTTACTAAGTGAAACAACCTTGTCTTTATAACAACAGTTTAATGGCACAGGCCCAAATATTGTATTATGACAAAGGTCTAGAGAACATTAAAATATATTGATCATCTTTAAAGCTAAAACTATTTTCATATTATCTTATTAATTTTTTAATGTCTTGTCCATGTAGCAAATATTTCTAAGTTATTGCTTGACAAATTAAGCCCTGTAGATAGCCCTAAAACAGATTTACGAAGACTAATGAGTGGAGCTACTTTAATAGCCTTATCATAATACTGTTCTGTCAAACTTAGGTTGTATTTTACTATTCTAGTCTCAGGGTTTCATTGTATTATTTTATTACAGAGTCTTGGAGTCAACAGATTCATGTACAAGGCATTTAAATACACAATTGCAGTAAAAAGAATCACAAATTCTGAGGCATGCATGTCCTTTTTCCTCCACTACACATTAAGCACTGCAAGCAGCTGAAGGCTTTTCTGGAAACTACACACACCCATATTTCCTTTCACAGTCTCAATACGTTTAAACCTGGATTAACATGCATAGTACCATTCATTTTCCTTCTGTAGAGCACAATGTTTAGAGCCATTAGCACAATGTTTAGAGGGTACAGGACTTCTTTAGTCAAAAACACTTCTGGTCTAACCTCTTATCCATTGTTCTTCCCCAAATTCTCTCCAGACCAGGGAGGTCTAGGTTTTACACCACAGTTGTCAACCCTCTGTTCTCTCCCATTCTAACTGCGGATGAACTTACCCTGTAGGCTCAGCTGAGGTTCCCCACCTCCTCTGAAATCCCAGAGCATCTGTCTTTTGTGCTAGTCTACCCTTCTGCTTTCTCATCTCAGGACCCCTTAATTCTAGCAGACTTCTTAGAGAGGAGTTCCACAGAGCTCAGCAGGGGTCCCTTACCCAATGAAAAACCTGAGTTAGTTTATTAATCGACAGGATGATGAAACAAACTGAACATAGTTGCCTTCAGGTGTTGTGGAATATTATTTTAACCGGCCAAAGATGTGTTATGTTTGTTTATGGTGCAGAATATTACTTTGTGTAATGATGTGTTACATGTTTATGCTGTATTTGTTTAATTATGTAAAGATGCCTTGCATTTGTTTCACCTTGCCTGCCCTAAGGCTCCTGATTGATCTAACGAAGAGCTCAACGCTGGTAGCTAAGTGGAGAAAAGATAGGCAGAGCTGGCAGGCTGAGAGAATAAATAGGAGGAAAAATCTGGGCTCAGGAGAAGAAGAACAAGAGAGAAGAAGGAGGAGAGAATGAGGGAAAGGCGTGGGACAAAAAGTCAGGCAGCTGCCAGCCAGCAAAGACAAGAAGCAGTGAAAGTAAGACATACAGAAGGGAAGAAATGGAAAAAACCCAAGGTAAAAGGTAGATAAAGAGAAGCAGGTTAATTTAAGTTAAAACAGATAGCTAGAAATGAGCCTAAGCTTGGCTGAACATTCAAAACTAATAATAAGTCTCTGTGGCATGATTAGGGAGCTGGTTGGTATCCCCCCAAAAAAAGCCTGGGTTTGATTAATGATACCATAAATTCTGTGAAGATAAAGATGTAACATTTACTTAAATTTTACATTTCAAAACAGTATTCACTGCATTTAGAAAATATATTTAGGAAGACAAAAGACACGAGGCAGGAATAACTTTTTTCCCCTGATAAACCCACTTCATAGAGTAAGTTGGATTTATTTTGGCTTTGCACACGACAAAGAAACCCACTCCAGGAAGGGCAAGTACTTTGAGCCTTCAACTGCAGCCAGCCAAGGACAGAAGCCAACCAATGATGGAAGTCAACCAAGGACAGAAGCCTTTGGATTAGAGAAGCAGGACACACTTAGACAGCAGTGACACACTGTCCTCATTAACACTCCCTTATTGATCTTGGACTAGGGAGTAAACCTCGTGGCTCTGTTGTGAATTAAATCAAACATGTCAACAAACCAACATAATCATGAAACAATGCAGAGCCTGGAAATCAAGAACGCTAGACCTTTAAGATCAATGATTTTATTCAACACAGTTCCATTGTTTCCTTTACTTGTAGATTGAGAAATCCATACCTAATGTTTAAATGATATGAGTCTATTCAGAAAATGTCTGAGAATATTTAAGGGTGAAATAATTCAAAGAAGCTAGCCACCACGGACTCAGTTTCCACACCTAGCCCCTCCTCCTCCCCCACATTGTCTCTGGCTTTTTGGTTGAAACTGGGAAGGTTTATCTTATATCACAGGAGTCAAAATCTCACATTTGAGGCAAAAGATTTTCTGGATGTAAATGTAAAATAACCTTTCACTCATTAAGCATTTTGTTAATTAGTCACATCACTGATTATTTGGCAACCTTTAAATTCCTCTTTCTTACCTTATATTCAAGGAAAAAAATCCTCTCTGCAAAATAGTGAATTAATCACTCTTACTAAACATTTTGAGAAAAATGTGCAAGGTAGTTCACAGTAGTGGAGACAGCATGAAAACCTATATACTCACATTCAAGTACACGACCACGGAAAAACCACTCAAGGAACGTACAATATTCAGCAATGCACCTGCATGGAAGTTGGCTTCCAGTGTAGGCATGGCACCCAAGAGTGTAAGCAGAAATGAGCATGAAAGAGGACATTAAACTGAAAAGACTTGAGAGTTATCATCTCGTCTGGAAGAAGTCTGGAGCTGGCTCATGTAGCCACTCAGCAATGTCAGAGTCCTCGGCTCCACCCAGTCTTCACTTGGTTTTATCTCTGTCCTCAAGCTTGTGCCTGCAGGGTTGCAAACAGTTACAGCAGCCCTACCATCAGTTATCCCACAGTATTGACTTGGGACTTGTTGACTGAAAGGAAGGCCGAGACAGGGAAAAGGCCTCTTTCTCAAATCCTCAACTGACTTCCACCGATAGCTCATTGGCTAGTGTGTAAAATATGTCAGTTCCCAAGGTAAATAGATAGCCTGGAAAAGGGAGCTAGGTCAATTTAAGATGGCATGATCCCATTCCTGAAGTCCATGATAGTTAAATAAACTCAGGGTTTCATTGGGTCAATGGTCGAGGGGCAATGATTGGTTGGTTGGTAAGCACAGCACATGCCATGAGGTCAAATCCTTTCAAAGGACTAGAAACCCAGCTTCAAAAAGTTTATGCTCAGCCTGGAAATACCCCGGAGGTTTTGGCAGAATAGTAATATAAATAAACAAAACATTAAGGAATATTTAGCCTTTCATTCTGAAATCAAAAGTTTTGCTTCTCAGCATTTGCATGAGCTGAACCTGTTGTTTACTTATTAAGTGAGTGTTGTGGAATATTAGTTTAAGATGTGTTGCATTCATTTATTCTGTGGAATATTTGTTTAATGCTGAAAATATGTGTTGCATTCTTTTATGTTGCATTTGTTATACTCTGTAAAGTTGTGTTACTTTGCCTGCCTAAAACACCTGATTGGTCAAATAAAGAGCTGAACAGCCAATAGCTAGGCAAGAGAAAGGATAGGCCATGCTGTCAGATAGAGAGAATAAATAGGAGGAGAAATCTAGAAGAGAGAGCCAGGAGCTAGTAAAAAAGAGAGAGAGAGAAAGAAAGGATGCCAGGGATCAGTCACACAGAATGCCATGGAGTAAGAAGGAAAGAAATAAATATAGAGAATAAAGAAATGTAGTTAAAGAGAAATGAAATAATTTAAGTTAGAAAAGCTGGCTAGAAATAAGCTAAGACGGGTTATTCACAAGTAAGAGTAAGTCTCCATGTACTTATTTGGGAGCAGGGTGGTAGGCCTCCAAAGAGGGAAAAAAAAAAAAAACCCTACAAATGAATAGTTAGGGGACTCCTGTGCTGTAAAAGTTACAGAGCGGGCATGATGAAGAGCTTGCAT
Organism: Dicrostonyx torquatus; assembly: GCA_028555095.1. NCBI lineage: Eukaryota > Metazoa > Chordata > Mammalia > Rodentia > Cricetidae > Dicrostonyx > Dicrostonyx torquatus. Next base: position 1,457,554 of record JAQHUG010000151.1, read on the forward strand.
TCTGGGCAAGTCCAGCCTACTATCCAGTAGGCTTGGAAAGAGAAACAAGGCAAGAAAATGACTTGGAAAAGAGCAGTGCCGGAGGGACCACCAAACACCTGCTGGTCAAAAGGAGATTCTCACGATGAGCAGGATGAGCAGGCTGCCCCCATGCTAAGCCCCTGTGTTGTACACAGAGATCCATGAGAACAGACAGTGGGGAGAGAGGCCAGGTAGAGGATATGGCAGCTGGTCTGACAGGATTTACTATACTTGCACAATCAGGTCAGCCCTGGCACAACTTCACGGTTTTTCAACTGTATCAGCAAACAAGAACAAACAACAAAGAAGAAGCTTAAATATCACTTTTCAGAAGCTCTCGTTGACATCTGTGTGGGGACAAAGCACAACCTAAAATCAACAGGCCTGCAAGCAGGCAGCTGTTGGGGGCAAGGAGTAGCAGTCTGGGTGTTTTGGCAACTTAGCACTGGGCATGTTTTCTGGGCTCTGTAGGACATAGGACTATTTCTAAATAGTCAAGGTCTATTTAGGAGAGATACAGAGAGACCAGTCCCCAGGAAATGTGCTAGTGCACAGCGAGGACACAGATTCTCAAGGAAGATCGGTAAAATTCAGATTCCAATTCCCCTGGTCCGGAGTAGAGGCTGAGGGACTGTGCTTCCAGCAAGTTCCCAAGACAGGCCAATGTTTCCGGTCTGACCACCACAGTGGGAAGAGGACTGGAGCAAAATATAGCTTTAAAATTGACTTATGTTTGCCTGTTCTATTCACTTACCCTTACAGCATGCTCTAGAAGAGGAATCACGTGATGCAGTTCAGGTTGGATTACACCACTCAGCAAATGAGCTGTACTTGCTTCTAACATCCTGGGATCTCAATGGTCACTGGCTACCATGCTGGACAACACATATGTAAGGAGTTCTCCTTTGTGGTGCTTTGTTTAGCAGCTCTCTGCAGAGTGGAAATGTGTCCCAGTTGCCAGGTTGTATCAGGTGCTATCATGTTTCCCCGTTCTGGTCTCTAACAAGCCAGGCCTAATGTCTTTTCTGCTAAGATCAGAGTAACCTTTTACAAATTACCTCAAGATGATATCTTCTATAAAACCTTTTCTGAAAGTCAAGTTTGGTACACTGTCTACTTCTTCTAAATTTTCCCATCTGCATTCAACTTTCCTCAGCAATGGATCCCTACTATACTTTGCCTATCTGGTATCTAAACCACCAACTCCCAACCAAAACACTCTTATCATCCTCATGCCACTTATGTGGTTACAGATTCTCATTTGCATGTGCCCATCCATTCTCCCATGTGGTTCACAAGTTTCTTAACTCTATATCCTTAGTGCAATTGTTGGCATGTGAAATAGAAGAGAATCGATGACACTAGCTTGACACTAACTGCAAGACACAATGAGATAAAGGTATTCTACCAGGCACCGTGCAATATCTATACACAGGGTTTGCAATGTCTACGCACAGGGTCTGCAATGTCTACACACGAGTCTGGGTCATCTGGTGGTCATGTTGCCAACAAACAGCCAGAGAAACAGCAGAAAAGCCAAGAGATAAAGGTCAAACCTGGAGAACCTCCCACTTGGCTTCTGCTGAATTGAGTGCTCTGTATCTTGATCATCACTTACTGAAGGCATTTTCCTAGTTTAGATGAAGGCAGTTTATATGGAAGGATTCTTGTCCATTTTGGCCTCAAGGTATTTGTGTTCAGCTTGTTATAGGGCAGTCATGCTTGCTAATTCCTTCTCTACTGTAGGTTTTGATCCAACCACTTAAAACCAGAATTACTTCAGTTGCTTTCAAATCATCATTTATAGGACGTTATGAACTCATACTCAACCTAAATCAAAATTTTCTTTATAAGTTTTAATATTAACATTTCTGTAACATGTTGATAATAAATTTATGGAGTCAATGACTTTTTATTACTTCCTAGGTAGATATACTTTTACATTTCTCTAGATTCTTACATATTTCTGTATACATATTATACACATATTTTCTTTACTGCATGTCACCCGAATTAAGTCTAAGTTTCCCAGTTAGCATGTACCTGTGGACCTTCAGGGCTCTTTGTCCTCCACTGGAGATTTTTGAAGGAACTCCTTAGGCCCTGCTACTGTGGGATAATGCACTTATACACTGTAAAGATTTGTTACTTGTATTCATTTAATAAAACACTGATTGGCCAGTAACCAGGCAGGAAGTATAGGCAGGGACTATACTAAGAGAATTCTGGGAAGAGAAAAGGCTGAGAGTGAGTCACCAGCCAGATGCAGAGAAAGTAAGATGAGAATGCCTTACTGAGAAAAGTACCAAGCCATGTGGCTAAACATAGATAAGAATTATAGGTTAATTTAAGTTGCAAGAGCTAGTTAATAATAAGTCTGAGCTAAGAGACCAAACAGTTGTAGGATGGGATGGGTCAGGACAGAAACTTCTCTATACACCCTGGAGCTGTGTGTTGGTCTGGACAGAGTAGTTGTGGCATCGGACATTCTCTCTTCCCACCAACCTTATTTTCTGGATCAATTTACAAGGAACATCTTAGCTTCATGTACTGATTTTCCTCCATTTCCTGTTCTGTCCTATATACAGATCCAAATATAGAACCTAACCACAGCTTTCCTATCATGTAGCTGGCTAAAGATGGACCCATGGATCCAACAGCTGAAAAGGTCTTCAGACTCCAAGCCAAAGGTACTCCAAATATGATGTGAAACTAATATTCATCTACCACCTGCTCAAAGAACCCCTTTTCTATAGAGCTGGGCTGAAGAATGATGATTCCTTCATGAAGGAACAAAGAATATTTTCCCAGTGTTCTATTATTTGTTAATAGATCTATTTACAAACAGGATTAAAAACTCCTCTAGAAGGCAGTACACAGGATAAGATTATATTTTATTAGAGATCTTATATTACATATTCCCAAAAAGTTATAAAAATCTTCCAAGAGAAAAATATCAAAACCTGTTGATTTCAATGAGCAAAATAATCAAAATGAAAGTAAACATTTTCTGCTAGACAAAGGACTATGAAAACATTTCATCACAAGTACAGACACAGAGAGATAATTACAATGTTTTACAACATTTTACAGCATTTTTATTTAAATCAATACTTTAAGAAAACAAGAATGTTGATATTTGAACAATGCACCCAATAAACAAAATTAAAATTTCAACAAGCGGGGAGAGAGCAGTGAAGCAATGACTTGGTCCACTGAACATCTGTGACGATACGTGTAATAAAATCTAACCAGACAGACCACTCAGGTCATGACTGAACTGCGGCCGGCTGTTCATGGGTGCCAGAGAAAACTGAATTATTTACTTAGATCTTGACCATAACCCATAGCAAAAAAAACCCCTCTCCTTCATTTCCCTGATGTTGTAATCTGAAAATAACTTTAAAAAGCAGAAATTTGCTGGTTCAATAGAATTCCTGCTTCACCTGTGAGTCAATAGCTGGTGGCAACAGTGCACACTGAGGGAGACCCCGACCAACAAAGGGCAGATCCATTTTTATTGCATCAGCTTTCATTTCATCTCATCAGGATTTCCACGGTGATTAAGTATAGCCACTTAACCACAGCACACAGTGAACATCCACAGGAAGGGACACCCTTAAGAAACGCCAAGAATGTTCATGTTATTCCTGGGCTTCGCTCCCGGCTATCCTAGCCAGTGTCTGTAGATATCTACAGAAGAAAGCTGTTTTGTTGTATTTTAGTTGCTTAATCCCCAACAAGTAAGGAAGGGAATGCACAGCGCATGCTTATTGCATGAAATGACACCCTTGCAGTATGGTTGTCAACTCTGGCATTGTTTCCTTAGTGACTAAAGGCAAAGGAGTTTATGAGCAGAACAGAACAATGAACGTAGGAGCTTCGTCTTGAGTGAAAATCCAGATGACTATCAGAATAAATGGTGAGGCGGAAATGACTGTCTCCATAAGGGGATTGGAATGACAGGAGGTGAACGGAAGTTTAGATCAGATAATACTAAACCAGGTTAAGACACTGAAGAGAAGTTTTCAAAAGTGTACCCAGCCAGAGAATTCTTTCTTTGCTGACATTAAATACAATTATTATATTAAAGAAACAATGATCTCAAATTAACTTAAATGTCCTGTGATGGCACATGAGCTAGAATGACACACTGAGTTCACCACACACAGAAGTTTGGAACATACTCTTTAGATGAGCTACACGCAGTGGATTTGAAAACAGTCGATTTTAAAGCGTCCTCTCTTTAATATGGTTAACTACTGTGAAATGCAAACAGGATTTGGATCTCGTGTGTTACAAAATCCTCGCTTCAAGTTGCAGTTTCCTTGGCAGCAGCATATTTTAATTAACAATATTTTTCTTCCTTGTTTTGTTTTCTGACATCTCAGTACATTCAAATAGTCAAAATGTTTCGAGTAACACCAGCACAAATTTAATGAAATAGATCAGAATGTGGCCAGCATTATCAAGCAAAAATTACATAATTTATGTGTCATAGAAAGTACCCATCCCCTTCCCCAGCCTCCCAACACCCCTCCCCTTCCCAGACAGTAATATGGACACCAAAAGATTTAACAAGACTTATAAAAAAATAAGGCACATTTATTTTTGATATGGTAATTTAAAAATAGAAAACCCCACCTTGGAACACCTGTATTCAAATGAGCTGTGTAAAAAGACACCTTGTGGTACCTAAAATGGAATTGCTTCTTCTGTTTCTGTGACAATGGAATAAATTGCACCGATCCCACATTGTCAAGTAATGAAAATATGCCTCTGTTTCTACTAGTGAATGACTAAAAAATAAGCTATTGTTTTAAATGTACGGGTAGGAAAAGGCAGTCAAGAGGTTCGTTGGGAAAGTATGGAAATGAACTACATTTATCATAAGGGTTGAGGGATTGCACTTTTCCACATATTTTTAAGCACACAAAAATTAAAATTTGTAGCAATGATCAAGGATTACAGCTATTTTGGCCATTAAACTATTACCCATCAACTTGTTTTTTTCTTTTTTTCTTTCCATTTAGGTCAAATGGTTTTTTTTTTTTATAAAATTAATGATCTGAAACGTGGATATTTTTAAGAATCTCTATACAACCCTCAACGCAAACACACTTAGCTAGCATTTAACCTGAGATACAGTCTATTGAGGGGTTGTCTTTCAGTAAGTCTTTATTTTTGTAACACCAGCTCACACTGATGGTGGCAGTTTGTGGACAAACTTAGAAAAAGAAACCTTTTTGAAAGCATGGCTTTTTCTTCTTTTCTAACTAGACTGGTTAAAAAAAAAAATCACAGAATTCATGTTCTCAGAGTAGCCAGAAGCTAAAGTAATGTGCTTAGTTATTGCACGTAGAAACCAAGGAAGGTTACAAAGCCAGAGTTTCTCCACTCAGATCCGGCAGTTTCACCTCAGGCGGATTCGGAATGTGCTGATTTCCATGGGACTCAGGGTGATGTCACTTATATTCTGGGCATCTGGGGGCGAGTGCATCAAGGACAGCGACGAAGGGGTGAGACTTTCCACAGAAAACTTGTTGAAAAGTTTTGGGACTGACATCTAAAAAAAGCAAGTGACAAGATTTGCATATTCAGATCAACCCTGAGATTTGCATATTCAGATCAGCGCTGAGTAGAGACTAGTAGCACATCTATCAAATCAATTTAAGGAAAGCACAGGAAGGAATATGTAATGAAGGAGGAAGGACATTCCTGAACACATGAACTATCTATCCCCTAGAGAGACATGTGGCTACGGAATGTTCCCTTGCATTTCTTTTAGTATTATATGTGAACATTTTCAATATAAGAGAGGACATCTAAGAGCCAACAAGTCCCTATGGTCCTGAGGACTTTAACATCATCAAATTCTTTTGGTCAATATTTATCCCTAATGATGGTAATTCTAAACCAATTCCTCCATTTCCAAAAGAATTGAAAAATGAGACATAGGTCCATTATAACAATGGCTCAATATTACTGGCCTCAATCTACAGGGACATTGGGAAAATACACATTTTTCACCTTGCCAGGCTGTCCTAAAGTGTCTCTTGGAATAATATATCTCTAGTATCCCTCTTAAAACTCAATACCCTAACACTAGACGGTTCATTGCACATATTTAGATCATCCCCAATAGGGTGGAAACACACTGGAAAACACACACACACACACACACACACACACACACACACACACACACACGAAGAGTGGAACGAAGAGAGTCATCCAAGCAAACCTTCTTCTCAGACCTTAGAATGTGTGCTAACTCATAGCGTTGGGGCAAAATTGCTTGAGTCTGTCTGCGGTGTGCCCATGAGGTTCTGACAGAGAGCTGGCTCTGCCAGGCTGCTGGGTGGGCAGACCTGGCTATATGCAGGGCCCAGGCAGCTGCTCTATGAGTCACAGCTCACTCAGAGGTAAGCGACTGGATGATCATCCTTCCAAGGAGAAGCTGATGAACTGCCAGAAGACCAACTTAAGGAGAAAAATCAAGAACAGGCAAGCAGCCAGCGGGGTACAGACTCACAAGCCATCTGATCTGCACAGTGATGACTCAGACACAAATCTGGATCAATCAGGAGACCCAGACATACATTTACTTCTCCAGATTAATCAACTGACTTGAGCTCTGCACAGCTGTCTCTGGGTTGTTTTCAATTATTCATTGACCACGGTCTTGCTGGTTATGCTATAGCCTTATCACTATGCCAATCATCGGTTATTTTAAGATCTGTCCCTGCCTTTGTGGACGGTGGATTCTACCTACCATGGATAAAATACACTGTACATGAGCATGGGTAGCCTGGATAAGTTGAACATGGGGGAAAGAAGATGTAAGGTGCTTTGTAGTCTCAAAATGGAAGACCAAAGGAACCATATGAACATTAGCTTCCAAAGTGTAGATTCCAGCCATGTATTTTGACACTGAGAAGAACAGAATTTTAGGTGGAATGAGTGTTTCTGAAGAAACTGCAGGCGGCCTGCAGTCAAGAAGGAACAAGTGAATTCTGGGCAATGAAGGGTCATATCACACTGTCTGCACAGAGAGAGGATTTCACAGCACACCGTCTGACTAGCAAACGTCCATTCCTAACTTACCTTTCCCTGAGTAGTAGAACAGGAGAGCCCCGTGCCTCTACTGGAGAACTGGCAATCGAACCCTTTTCTGTGGAGGATCAAGGCTGCCTCATCGGAATAGTCTTTGCCCATCTGAAAATGAAAACACCGATATCCGTCACAAGCATTAACGCTGCGAGTAGTTACAGCATGTCACGTGGCACTGTTTGAGGTCTGCACATTTATTCAGCAATGAGACGTGATGCAGTCATTTCTTCAAAGGTTCCACGCTCGTTGGACCCATCAATTTCTATCCCCACTAAAGTTTACCTCCAAGGTACTGGATAAATAGCTTTCTGCCTTCGTTTCCCCCATGATCCCTAAAGGGATAGATTTCTTTTTGACACAATAATACTGATTTACTAAAGTATCCTCAAATAAAATAATTTAGTTTTTTACATACACATCTACTGAATAAAACATACATAAACTTAGTCTCAGTTTGATCAAGTGATAATGTAACACCAGCCCGAAAGTGGGAAGGCTCTTCTCTATTAAATACTACTTTCTGTGAGGTGCACTAACATTTTCAATCTTTAATGTGCTGGTTCATTATTTTTATACAAGAAACATTTAAATTGATTTAGTTATGCTATGCCAGCCCACATATATTATTAACTTGACATATCATTTTAAGTTCACATCACAGGAATCCTCCTGGGGCAAAGAGAAAAATGCCAAACATGACCAGTCAATTGATGACGAGAAACATACATATCATTTACCTATTTATAAATAAACATTTACAAATATTTATTATTTGTTTATTCATTGAAATAAATTCTCTTGCATCCATCAAAATAGTGATACACATATGATTAGAGCTGGGGATATTTGAAGTTAGAATCATCTTAATAAATGAAATGAAATGACCTAGAAAAGAGGTGCTCCAATGTTTGATATAGGAAGCCCTTGGCATGTTAGTTATTTGTGTTTTTAAAGAAATTCATCTAGTTAAAATAGGTGATTACTTTATAAACATTAAAAAACAATACAAATTAAATTCCTATTCATAAATTTCCTCACTGACATCAAAACTTTGTAGTTAAAGAATAAGAGAACTGTCCAATTATATATCTATGGCTATATATCAAAGCCCCAGTCTATATGTTGATTTACAGATTATATGCCTTCTTAATTAAACTCTTCTAGAAGCACTTGTCACTATTAACCTAAAATATGTGGCATTTTTAACTCTCTGGAGCATTAATAAAAAGCCACTTAACCAAGTACTGTAGAAGATCTCTCTCTCTCTCTCTCTCTCACACACACACACACGCACGCACACACGCACACACGACAGAAATGGAATAACCAAATAACGAGGAGAATGCCCCAACTAGACATCTTTCACCACCAAGTGAAACTTCCAGTGCCAGGAATGGGTTACATCTAGTTGACTCTTTGGTCAAAATGGCCCCGTGGAAAACACCAAACATCATGGGCTACTGACAAGGTTATTGACTGCCCCCCACAAACTAAAGGTAAAGTCCTATTGCTGAAGACAATACTTAATGTATCTCATGGAGCATGAAGAAACGAACTTCATTTAAATTCCTATTCATAAATTCATAAAACTATTGTTGTGCTAAAGGAGTATAGCATTAAAATGACTTCTAATGACATCCTGCTATATTCATAAATCAGTGTCTCACTCAGCCATCATCAGAGAAGCTTCCTCTTCAGTAGATGGGGACTAACTCAGACACCCACAACTGGACAATGTTCAGAGTGAGAGACTTAGAAACACTCAGTCCTCAGTGGGATGCCTCCATCAGATCTCTCCCTTTGAGGCTCAGGGATCTATGCAGAAGAGGAGGAAGGAAGCCTGTAAGAGCCAGAGGGGATGGAGGACTCCAAGGAAACAGCATCTTCTGGACACAACAGGACTGACACCCATTTGACCTCAGAGACCATGGCAGCATGCACAGGGCCTGCACAGATTCAAGGCAGATGGGGTTCCAGTGCGGAGAGTGGGAACTTGACATGAGCTCCATTCCTAACCAAGAAGCTGTCTGCAGCTGACACCCCTTACAAAGTTGAAATCGATTTTCTCCAATGAGTCTCACCGGGTAAATTACCACACCTCAGGAAAAGCCCGTGCCCAGGAGTATGGCCAACTCAGAATGAACTCAATGGTGTTTTTGTAAACTCTTAATCTCATTTTGTTTTGTTTGGGTAGATCTGAGCTCCCTCTTGGAACCAGCCACTCAGGAGGGGACACGTGTAAACACTGGCAAATGACTGCCCCAACTAAACCCTCAGCTGCAGACATCGGCGACTTCCAGCATTGTGATCAAGTCAACCCTGTCTCTGTGCTGAAGAGAAGTAACTTCAAAAAAAGCAGGGAAACTGAATTTAACCAGAATATGCATTCAAGAAAACTTTTATACATCCAAGCAGATACAATACATGTTCTAGAGATGCCGAATTAAAAAAAAAATCACTAGCATGCTATTAATATCAGAGAAAAGAGGGGTGTGGGGGAAAATGTATACCGTGCAAAAACTGTACTAAGTGCTGTTTGGCAACTGTCTCTGTGAAATAGGCCAGGTCATATCTGAGGGTAAATCACTGAGTTCAGGCTGAGTGTTCAACAGTCAAAAATCCATTACAAAAGTCACTTCCAGAGATAAAATCCAACATCCATGGAGCTAGGCTGTGAGGCTATTCCTGTGACCGGATGCAGTATGGGGAAAGATGAACTAGTCTGAAGAATGAACTCCTCAGACAAGGCTGGGATTAGAGAACGCTGGATCCAAGTGAGGTCTGAGTCTACAATCCAGTCAAGAGTTTTGAATAATCATTAAGTTTCAGTACATGTGGGGAGCTGGGTTAGATTCCCAAAGAGCCCCTCTGATGGCCAAGGGCCAACCGCTGTGACAGTGACAGTGATTGTTATCATGCTGAATACAGGCATTATGTCAGATAACATATAAATGCTCTTCACTGATGAGCTCACTGTATGCCCAATAACCATTAAGATGGTTGACAAACGCAATGAAATAATATAATATCAGCAAGTTTGTGCATGCAGGTAAAGACCCGCCACAAAGCATCCTCTGTTGCAGTCTAGAGCAAGGATGACTCATGACCCTGCTTCAACACCCCTAGGACCTTACCATTCAATGGTAACAACACCTCCATGAGAGAAGATAAGAAAGGGCAGTCTACAACATTTTAGGCAGTGTCTCTCCCTTCTTACTTCTATGCTAAGAGGAAGCACGAGATGAGTCCTGACTGACCAGAGTCTCCAAAAACAGCAAGGGGCACTCTGCCTCCTCATAGGATGTCAAAGGTGTTCATATACTAAGACACATCTAAGTACCTTAAATTCCATGTAAACTGCTCCTAAACTGCTCAGACTTCAAGAATTTAGAGTTTTAGGAACATATTTAGTAACTCACACCACATTCATCTTCATTGAATTCTGTATGAAGTATGAAATCCCATACTTCACTGCAAGTCTCGAGGCAGAAAGTAACTGGTAAAAATTCACTTTTTCAGGACACTCATTAAAATGCCCAATAACAGTCCTTGGTTTTGATCAACAAGATAAGATAACAGATATTAAGGGAAGGTGAGCAGTTGTTCTTAGACATGTACAACAAAGGACATTCCACCCCCTCAATTCTCACCTTTTCAGAGGCTAGGGAGATCAATAAAGCACCAATCAATTCTTATAAAAAAGGAAAAACGAAAACCTCAAAGTGCCATTTATAAAAGGGGGTTAGTATAAACAAGTGAAGACGGAAAGTTTCACATTAAAAGTAGCACTGATTTTGAAATGCTTGGTTAACTTTTTGTAAGAACATAGTTAACCACAAAAAATAATCACATAGAAAACATAGAGTAATGTGTGCAAATTAAATGAAAATGTCAAAACATAAATAACAATGGAGTAAGTTGACAAAATCTGGGCTTCACATTATTTTTCAAAGTATTAAAGTTGAATGGCACCATCTCAAAGCTGAATGCTGGGCTAACTATCTTTCTGGCTCTCTCTCTGTTCCCAGGTTAATTTGCAGTTTCAGCTTCAGAACTCTGACTCATGATCTGTTTACCCACGAGAGCTGCAGTGATCTGAATGAGAATGGACCCCTCTGGCTCCTAGACTCCTATATTTGAAAGCTCGGTCCTCATTTGGTGGAATTGTTTGGGAAGGGTTAGGAGGCGTGGCCTTGTTGGGGGAGGTGTGTCACTGGGGGGTGGGCTTTGAGGTTTTAAAAGCCCACACCCTTCCCAGTTAGCCTCCCTTTCTACATCTTGTAGTTGTAGCACGTAAGCTCTCAGTGGCTACCCTAGTGCCATTCCTGTCTGCTGTGCTTCTTGGTATGATGATCATGACTGAGCTTCTGAAACTGCAAGCAAGCTCCCAGTTAAAGGCTTTGTTTTCATAAGCTGTCTTGGTCACGGTGTCTTGATGAGAAGTAACTAATGCAGGCGTCTTTCAGCACTGCTTCTGCAAGACTCCCTTTCCCTTACAGAGTTGCCCTTTCCCAATAACCTGGCTTCCCTGCTTAGCATACTTTGGTGGTGTCTGCGTTACCCAGGCTTCCAACCTTTAGAGAAGCTTCACCTGAAGGGTTTGATAGCAAAGGCTCGAGAGATGATTAAGTTCAGTTCAAAGAAGCGAGGATGACAAGGCATGTAGTGAGGTTAACAGTTAAACTCACAGGCAGCCACCAGGACCAGCCAGCCTATGGTACACCCTGTGGCAGGGCTTCTGAGACTCTGCTCCCCATCTCCTTACAAACACAGCACGAAATCACCTTCCAAATACAGGGAATGTAAGTGTGAACATGCCTATGTAAAAACAGAAGCTCATATACTAATAACAGGATAATTCTTGCAAGTTTGGGACCTGGGAAACAGAAATGGTAACTCTAAAAAAAAAAAAAAATCAAATAACGCCTTCTGCGGCCACAAACAGAACTTAGAATCAACCTACCAGGTGATGTTATGTTGATTTGATCTCTAGCCCTTATTTCAAATGGCAGTAACTCACTCATTTCTAGTCTTAAAAGGAAAGGCTTTTCTAAGTCATTATATTAAATAAATTGTTATCAAATCTCTAGGCTCTGCTCCTGAAACCTACAGAACCCTATCCCAGATGGGCACATCTACCAAACTCTCTATTTCTAAAGCTTCCCACATGTGAGCCAGTTAGAGAACCTAAGGCCTGGTGCCCTGAACCACAGACTCGCCTTCCTGCCCCACCTGCCTTTCCCACTTTGGTCACACTTCCAGCACACTCCTGGGCTGTTCTCACTGGAGACTTCCAGCACACCCCTGGGCTATTCTCACTGGACACTTCCAGCACACCCCGGGCTGTTCTCACTGGACACTTCCAGCACACCCCTGGGCTGTTCTCACTGGATACTTCCAGCACACCCCTGGGCTATTCTCACTGGACCCTTCCAGCATACCCCTGGTTGTTCTCACTGGACACTTCTAGCACACCCCTGGGCTGTTCTCACTGGACACTTCTAGCACACTCCCAGAGTTGCTCTCACTGGACACTTCCAGCACACTCCCGGAGTCGCTCTCACTGGACACTTCCAGCACACCCCCGGGCTGTTCTCACTGGACACTTCCAGGACACCCCTGGGCTGTTCTCACTGCTCTCTGAACCCATAACTCTTTTACCCATCAGCAGCTAGGATGGCCAGATTGAAATTTAGAACTGAGTGGCCAAGGATGGAAAATTGGCAGAAAAGGTGCCCCCATGATGCTACTACTTGTAGATATTCCTTTATCAGGCCAAGAAGTCCTTGGAGCTACTAGGAAAATGTTAATTGACGACATACTGCCAGTGCAAAGCATGGGTCTTGCTTAGAAACCAAGAATTTATATCAAAAGTACCTTGAGGGAGGGGGAAATAGTTGCAATCTCCAAGTGAATCCAATGTTGTATACTGAACGCTGCCAGCACAGAAAGCCAGGAACCCAATTCAGAATATTGAAATCTAGCTTCTGGACTCACCCATCCAATCCTTTCTGGTCATCTCTGGCATTAAGCTGTTACTTCTTTGGCATCTTGTGGAGTTACAATGGATACATTTTTAGGCAGCATTGTTAAGACAATACTCACACTAGCTTCATTGAATGCTAACTTTCCTCTTTGCAAAGGTTAAGGGACAAAAAATAACTCTTTCTAGGCTTAAATGGACCAATGAATCTCCTCTGCGCTCAATGACTATTCAAAGCGCATGCTCAGAGTCCAAAGCTAACATAAGAACTGTCACCAAGAGATCCGAGAATATAAAAACAGCCTCAGGTCCTTAGTTCTAGCTACACGCTGGCATGGTACAATGCCGCTGACATTTCAGTCATGCTCACTTCTCTATTCCCTCTGCTCAAAACCACCACCTGCTCCCCACAGTCACATGCTGTGAGCATCACCAGCACTAACCGCCTCTTTACTAAGTGTCTCTGTCTCCCAGAGCCTTCCCAAACATCACTTTCTTCCTCCCAATAAGCTCGAGACACATATATCTGAAACGGCCCCATTTCATACACTAAGTTAAGTTAGCCACTTCTTGGGCTGCAGGCGGAGAATGTGAGGTCCTTGAGAAGGTGGTGGTGACAGTAAAGTAGGGTGGAGCCCATACAGAGCCTGGGCGCTCAAGGCTATCAGCTAATCTGGGAGGAAGTGGGTAGTGCTTGGTTGGCCTTAGTTGTCAACTTCATACAGTCACAGCCTACCTAGCTTCAGCGGAGAGGAAACCCGAGAGCGAGTAACCGTTTCTCTCAGCTTGCTTTGTGGTAGTGCCCACCACTGGCACTACCATTTCCCAGGCAGGTAGTTCAAGGTTATACAAGAGAATTAGCTAAACCTGAGAGTAGGAATAAGCCAGCAAGCAGCCTTCTTCCATGGTTCCCACCCTGACTTCCTCAGTGATGGATTCCTCCAGAAGTGTTAGCCAAAATCCATCTTTCCCTTCCCTAAACTGCTTTGGTCAGAGTGTTCCATCACAGCACCAGAAATGCAAACTGGAAGAGGAAGTGATTAGACTCCTCTAACTGGAAGATAGTCAACAGAAAGACTCTAAAGAAGTCACCACTGAAGAGCAGTGCCCAGCCTTGGACTACAGAGGCTATGACCCTACCCTCCACCGTGTGACCAGGACACACTGGGCTGCTCCGAGGAAACCATACTATTAACACAGTTACAGGAGAGAAGTCGCTTATAAATGAGGCTGAGGGACAGTGGCCAGAACTCCCCTCACTGGCCTTGGGACTGTCAGGTTGCTAATGAGTTGGGCATCTACACAAGCAGGGGGTGCCTGTGCCCTAGAGTCTCTGATGCCCTCTATTCTTTATCTCTCAGCCTGTGAACTGGTGACATGTTACTTCAAAGAAGCTACCTCAGCTGCTCTTTCCATGGGCCACGCTGGCCTTCATGGGTGGGAGAGAAATGCACAGAATGCTAGAGCAGTGGTGGTCAGCCTTCCCAGCGCTATGAGCCTTCACTGTAGCACCTTGTGCTGTGCTGACCCCCAGCAATGAAACCGTTTCATCCCTACTTCATGGCTGTAATTTTGCTACTGTTATGAAGTGTAATTTAAATATTTTTGGAGATAGAGGTTTGCTGAAGGTCTTGTGACCCACAGGTTGAGAACTCACAATTCACTCATCCAACAGAAGGTCTCACCCTGTGCCCAGGCTCTGTCCTAGGCAGGAGGACATAGCAACGGACCGAAGAAGAACAAAGCTCCCCAATTCTGGCCGCGGGTGCCTCTCACAGCTTTCATACTTGCTCTTAATTCTGCCAAGATCATTCTCTCACTGTCCCTTATAACCTCCCAGAAATGTGGATTGGACCTTTATTTCTTGACCCCCTCCAGGCTTCTACCCCAATTCTCGCCTTCTCTTTGGGGCCATCTCTACACACCCCAAGCGAACTTGTGTCGCTGTCTCTGAACTGCTCTTGCTTCCTTCCTCCCCCACTTAGCATACGGTGTTGACTCTTGGTTTCTTCTGTCCTTCTCTTCTCCTCCCACTGGAAGGGACGAAGGAGCTGAGGCTGTCAGTCTGCTTGATGGACAGCTACAGCACAGTGCCTAGCTAACACCTAGCAGGCATAACCCAAATTCTGCATGCTCACCTCACAGGACAACACAAGTGTCTCTGCACAAACAACACCCAGGTATGCTAGCAGCACATGTGTGTGCATTAGTACAAGTCACACAGCTTCCTCTGGAGCCCGACACAAGTTCCTCATCCTGGGTATGAAGTCTGTAAATCCCTAAACATCCAAGACGCAGACATCCATCCTTACTTGCTTTACTCAGTTTGCGTTCTTTATTCTTAAACCCTTCTCTCATCTTAGGTTGAGCGCCTTCCTTTCTTGACACTGAAGTCATTTACTGTGAGGTATTTCCCAAAGAATCCCTGCCACTTGTTACATCCAGCTGTGCACCCACTCACAGCGTCAAAACAGCTGCATCATACATAAGAAGGACAGCAAATGTCCTTCCATATGGACATGAGCCTAAACCAAAACACGCCAGCAGGTAAATCAGATGCCTAATAAATCCTCCCTGTGCTCTTTTTCAAACATTCTAGAAGCTGGTTCTCAACACAAGTTGCAAGGTTTTCAAACAAAAGTTGTGAAAAACAAAGCCTCCATTGTAGAAATGATTAAGCACTGAATTTGGTACTTCACAAACTTTGAGAAACACTCTAAGAAATAGAAGTAAATGAAACAAGTGACAAGAACCGATACATCTGGCCTGGGCCCTAAGGATGAGAGCTGAGGCCAGCATTAGCCTCTACATATAGAAAAGGCACAAACTCGAGCCTGCTCACCACACAGGACCGTCCCAGGAGGTAAACAAATCAATACTGGAATGTTCTCTAAACTAGAGCAATTGTCAACTAAAAAGCACAGTGAGTGAAAGGGCAAGTCCTTGTAATTATTCCACGAGGCTCAGGGACGCTCACCACGCGTTATTTAAAATTTTTATTTATCTATGTGTGTGTTTGTGTGTGTGTGTGTGTGTGTGTGTGTGTGTGTGTGTGTGTACCCAAAGCCCAGCAGAGCAGAGTGGCCTGCTGGAGTTGAGCTACAGGCAGTTGTAAGCCTCTCCACCAGGGCGCTGGAAACTGAACTCAAGTCCTCTGCAGGATGAGTTCTAAGCTTCCTGCACTTCCTTCCCCTTCCCTACCCCCTGAACCAGTAGAGGGTGAAAGAAGCTACTGTGTGCAGACATACGTTGGAGTTTACCTTTGACTGTATTGTGCGCAGGTTAACCAGATGGATGTCACACGGTAGAGAGGCCTGGAGCAGATGCAGCTCACTCAGCAGCTCAACAGCGGGCGAGGAGAGCTTGGCAGTTAGTACCATGGGGAGGAAGGGATGATTGAGGAAGGACGAAGTCAAGTGGCTGATGAGGGAAGGATAACTGACTGGACTCCTCTCTTCGTCCTATCAAGAAAAGCCAAAAGCGCTTACAAGTTTTGTATTTGCAGCACTCACCAAATTAACTCATCGTCTGACAAAGCTGAAATACAAAACCACAGGAATACCCTGAGGAGTGTTTCAAGGTCAGCAGTCACAGAAAATCTAAGTAGAGAATCAAGCTCACAGAAGGGGATCTAATAGTGCTCACTGACTCATGCTTTAGCCATCCCTTCCATCCAGTTAACACTGGAGATGTTGCAGACAGTTTCCACACGCTTGATAATGAAGAACATTTTATGAAAACTCCCAGCCTATCACAAAACCTTCAAAGTACAAGAAACATAATGTCCTCCATATCTCACTTAAACGCTGAATGTCGTCACCCCTTTTTCACCAGGTTTCACCCATCACATTCTCAAGAGCTCATTTTACACATGTAACAAGGCATATATGTATCTAAAACTTTATTTCATAAATAGTTTTAAAAAAACTTTGAGGCCTAAACATTACCAACTGACACAACTAAAACCAAACCAAAACAAACCAGTTGGCTGTGTTGGCACATGCCTATAATCCCAGCACTGGGAAATCAAAAATAGCAGCCTTGGCTAAATAGTGAGTTAGAAGTCAGTCTGAGCTACATGAGACCCTACCTTAAAAAAATACATGAACAACATAAAATTCTCAAAAGAAACTGATGTTTTCAGGACATAAAAAATACTGGTGACATACTTAGATCATCTGTGACCTTTGAATGTGTCAAGTTACCACCAACTTCATTCCATTTTATTTTAAAACAAGAACGATTCTGTATGTTATTACACAGTTACTATATATTTACATAGTATCCTTTACTCTAAACCGTTTAAAAATACATCATTTTTTGCTAGGATGTATCTGTCCTTAGTAGGCAGCATTTCTATACGTCCAACTTCAAATAAGTCTACTGGGGTTAGGGACATACATAAGATGACATAAAAAATTGAAAGCTCAATGCCTAGGTAGACCCTTAGCTGATAATGCCCAAGGAGCCAAAACAGATATGGGAAGAACGGAGAGGAGAAAATGATTTATGAAGGATCCTTTGATCACCAGCTACATTTTATGCAAGCTTAACTTTTTTTTTTTAAATGACTTCAGGTTTTGCATCTTTTTGTGTGATACAGGACTCAAAGGCTTGGATTCATGTGAAAAGACTAGATTAATAAAGATCTGGAGCTTAGATTTCACAGTGTCAGAACAGCATTGGACAGAAAGGTGTTAGCAAAAGGTGACTCCTATTGTACCAGAAGCTCAGGTAACAGGAGATGTCATTACAATTCAGACAGTGGAGAGGAAAATACTTAATGGCATCAGAGGAACATTGCGTTATTAAAATGTTGGCAAAAAAATCGTTCTGAAAGAATTGTATTAAAGTGTATCAATTCTCCATTCTTTTTTAAAATAAAGATTAAATAAAGCACACAAGATACCATTCTCCAACAATACTGCCATTTAATGCAGCTTGTAGAATAGCATGCCTAGAAAGGGAACAGCCTCAACAAGGCACTTAAATGGACTCCCGGATCAAACGACTTCGTAATCTAGGTCAGCATTGCTGACAAAATCATTTCTGAGTAATGGATGATGAAAGATTCCAACAGAAAGGAAAGCAGAGCCTTGTCAGATCCAAGTCAGTCCACTCTCGGGCAGGACGCAACACCCTCTGGCTGTGTGCTGCACTGGGAGAGTCTTAGACACTGACACTCCGTGACAGATGAGGGACATCACTCATGAACCACTTTGAGAATGCTAAGTGTGTATACCGATCCTCTAAGCCAGATCAGTTCCCCGACCCTGGTGCTTTCCTTCTTGGGGCCGGGAGGGGAGGGGCTTTACAAAACCCACTCATGGGTCCTGGCCCACATCTACAGAATCAAGAGCTCCCCGATGAGACCTTGGCAATAGAAAGCTGAAAAGGCGAAAGATAAAGCTGCAGGTAAAATCTAAGGATTGAGCTCTGTGGGTCTGAGCTAGGAGCTGCACCACAGGCTCTCCCATGAAATCTACAAGGCTCAGAATTGAAGATGTTTGACAAAATCTCATAAAAGGAAACTATTTGAAATGCAACTGGTCAGAAATTAAAGGTTGGCAGTTTTACTGTTCTTAGCAAGACAAGTGAGTTAAAGGAAGGGTGTAGTTAGTTTTCTTCATAAAAGCACAATGGACAAATAACAGTGTTGGCCATTAAATGAAGTCTCAGCCAGGGTCCACCATACATGTATTCTCTAATACTGACAGCAACGAGGGCTCAACAGGCTGTTTACATATGAACCATACCACTTCTTAACCCCCGAGAAAGGCCATCTTCTAAATTCCAAGTCTTGGGAGAAGCCTAAGTTTCTAAAACATATTTGCTACAGAAGTGTCACTTGTTTGATTAAGCTACAGGTGGGTCTGGCAGGCCTGAAGTTACCAACACTGCTACTAAAAGCACTATTTTTTTTTCATGTTATTCAGAAGGATTTGGATTGCAGGAGCCTAGCCATCTTTGTACAGTCTAACATTAAAGAGTTTCCAGCTTTTGCTGATTCAACCACACGGACTTGAAACTTTCTTAGTCGTGGGGGTCCCTGATCAGCCTGAAAGCAGGACCCGCTGCTCTCAGCCCACCCAGGGCTTCTAGGAGCCTGAGGACCTCCACCTTCCACTACTCCTTCACCATCACTGCTCTGAACAAGAGAACAGCCGAAGCTAAAACCACTCTACAGAAGTTAAGCCGTAGGGTACAAGTGTCCTTTAGATCAATTTCACTACAAATTAAAATGTATAGTTTCTTCTCTAGTTCATTTTTAATTTAAAAGCAGCTATGGATTCAAGTCCAAGAATCTATAGTTAAATAAAAAAGAAATTTAACTAACATAGGATTATAGAAATATTGGATCAAATTTAAATCAATTGCTATCCAAGGAGTTTTGAATGGAATCAACAAATTGTTTAACTTCTAAGTGAAGGCTTTAAAGGTCTAAAATGAAATGTTTTATTGCTGTTGTAAACACAGAAGTTTTGCATATTAGTGTCAATGTGGAGAGAAGAAACTGATGTAGTTTTAGCTCTTAAAACTAGGGTATCTTGTCAGTGATTAAGACTAGAAGGCTCAAGAACTGACACAATTTTTGACATCTAAAATAAAATATTAATATTTTTCCTAACTAATTCTAAATATTATAAAATTGTTTTAAATCATCTGTTTTCATCCTATCCATCTATTTGTCTATTTGTAGACACAAACTGACAACACGGGCAAAGAAGCCCTGTGATGCCTGAAGATGAGGCGGACACATTCCAGGAATCCAGAAGGAAGACAGCTATGGGGCGACACACAGGAAATCCAATACAGCTTGGGAAGAACTTGGCACTGAATGGAAACCGGTGAGCCTAAAGCAAGAGAGGTGAGAAGTATACAAGAGGCTTAGGTGACAAAAGACTCAACAGGAGGAGTCCGCAAGCCAGTGGTACATTTTTGACATCAATACTGATATTAAGGAGAAGACACAGGTTGCTCACTTGTAGTTCAGCTTCTGTCCCACTGATTAACAAAGTACTGGCTTTTATATAGAGTAATACTGATATGGAAGTCATAAAGTCAGTCTGTTTTCAAACTATAAGCATTAGACTATGGCATGGTCACTAAGGTTTAGAATACACTGTATAATTAAACCATTTATTCTGCAATTCTTAGGTCAACAGATTTAGTCTTTTCTTTGAAAATAACCTCACCCAAACTGCTTCCTTGGAATTATTTTTGGCCATATAGTAAAGAAAAGGAAATATTAATATGGCCCAAATGTAGCTCTTATTCAATATTTCTAACCAAAAAATATTCTAACTAAATATAAGCTAAATCTATTATAAAGGCATCTCAGTATTAGAAATTGGATTAAACTTTATGACTTTGAACTTTGGGGAGAAAGAAGCAACACAAGAAAGGCTAGTTAGTGTTTCCTACCATGTTCACACCATTTCTCTTCTCCAGCAGGATTCGGAACAAATTAGCTGTAATCTTATTATCATGGACACCTTGCCCAAGGCCACGGTTATCATCTTGCATGAGTCTTCGATCCATGAAGACTTCAATTTGACCTAAAAACAAAGAGGCAAAGAAATATAACCAGGATAATTGTACACAGATATTCACAGAGGACCACTTAAATAGAAACCCAGGGGTCTTGCTTTGAACTAAGTTCCCTTTGCTTGAAGGAGGGGACCCAGAACTCTACAGGACGAAAGGCTGTCTTTTGATCATAGGTCCAAGTAGCTACTAAAAATACATGAAACACATTCTCAATTCTGCTTTTCTCTATTACTGCTTAGCCACCACTTTCCAACAGCATTGTGGCTGCTGGAGCAGGCCTTCAACATGAGAGTCTTTTGAGGGACAGGTGATGGCACCACAATCCAGGGAAACAACATGGTATGCCTGAATTATAACATCACTTTTGTAAACTTAGGCAAACTGTTTAAACTTCTAGAGTTTAAGGTTTCAACAAAGATTTCTAAAGATGATAGACTAGCAAAATTTACAGCTACAACTTGTACATGAAACGTTTCCCAGAGTCTTTGTGTAGGAGGCCTGGGCCACTCAGCAGTGGTGAGATCCAAACTAACTTCAATAAGGGTAACTCACCTCTATGTTCACAGCTGAACAAGCTGTTATGAAGCAGGGCCAACTTGAGGGGGTCATTGGTCAAAAGTTTGAGAGGTTATACCCTGACCTCAGGTCTGCTCTCTTCCCCTTCCTCTTCCTGTCTCTTTCATTCTTCTTCATAACTACCATGTTGTCAACTTACCACAGCTAAAGTCGGGAGCCAATTGATTATGGCTGGAAGCTTGAGATCATGAGCCAAAATGCAAAATGTAGTTTCCCTGCCTACAGTTGTTTTGGGTATTCTGTCACAATGAAAAACTAACAAATACACTTATTTCCAAACACATATGTGTTGTCTTAGTCTCCCGTTTACCTGAAGATTGAGGGCAGTCACCTTATACAGTCCTCAGAAAGCCCTGGCTTAACTACTTATCTAATTCTTAAAGGAAAGCAGCAAATGTGGAGGATAACTGACATATGTGACCCCAGAAATATTACAGATTCAGAACTAAGAGCTTTCAGAGCAGACTATGAGACATACCAGAAGCCATGCTGGCGGTACCTAGGGACTGAGCTGAGAGCAGTGTGAGCCGGTGCTCGGCATCCTGGATGTACGCCATCGTGCTCATTGGGTAAACATTGGCTTGAAGGGGCAATTTGCTCATTGTCCGTCTAGGCTGAATCTATAAAACCAAGCAATCCTCATTTCATAAATGTATTATTAACACATACACTTTCATAAATTAGATTAGTTATCTCTTTCCCCAGAGAAAAAGCCATAACTTCTGTTCTTGTTCAAGCAAAGAAATATTTAAAAATTAAAACACTCCTTAAAATCATTTGCAGAGAAACCACAAGGCTCTTAGTGGACAATTTTTAAATGTGGGAAGTAGAACTTGTCTGGATTTTAAAACAGGCATTATTTAAAGTCACAATAAAAAATGCCCAGCAGAAGTCATGCAGTTTCCCATATTTGCATAAAACAAATTATGAAGGTATTAAGTATTCATTTCTCATCTAGATCTAACATGCTGCTTTTGTAATGAATGCTAAGCACAATAACTCTCTATTCCCACTCAAGAACTATCTATTCTTCTTGAATCAGTTTTAATAAATACCAGAGCTTGCCACCAAATCCTCCAACATATTACATTATAATAACGTACATACTCACAGTTTAAAAATCCAGTGTTTACTTTTGTTTATTTTATAAAAGATAGTTATAAATTCTAGCACACTGCAGCCTCATGTCTGAATTCATGAAATAGAATTTTACCTTCTGAGGGGCTCTCAGTACCTGAAAGCATCTGATATCCTCAGTACCCTGTTATCATGGATTTTACTCATACCACTTAAAAATGCCACCTCCTTGTTTAAAATTGTAAAAGTGTAAAATGAAACTCAAAAATAATACAGGCAGAATGTTAATCCAGTGGTTCACATGAGCTGAGTACCCAGCAATGGAAGGGTGGCCCTGACTAAGGACGTCCCAAATTTGACCCTCAGTATCCCCAACAAGCCCCACTACCTACTGGTTATGCTGAGTCTCTTCAAATTCATATTTAACTATAACTTATGAAACTGATCTTACTTTGAGATAAGTATCTTTTCAGAAATCCACATGGCCAAAACCTGGCATCCTTGTAAGAAAGAAATGTGGACACAGAAAGACACACACAGGGACAATGTTAGAATAACATGTGACAGTAGAGGAAGAGGCTGGGAAGGCACTTCCACAAAGCCAGCAATGCCAGGCATCACCTATATGTAAACTAGAAGCTAGGAAGCAGCAAGGGAGGGTGCTTCCCTTGAGTCTTTGCACACAGTCTGACCTCAGACATTTGGTTTCCAAAAGATAGCGAGAATGGAGTTCTGATCTTTTAAGATGTCCAGCTTGTGGTAAGACAAATGCATGGCAACCCTAGGAACGAAATACAGCAATTAAGACAGGACAGAGATAGAGGGAAGGAGAGAGGATAGAAAGAGAGGGACAGAGGGGAAAGAGGGGAAAGAAGGG
>JAQHUG010000151.1:1481037-1502993 GCA_028555095.1 Dicrostonyx torquatus
TGGGGAAGGAAGACAGGTTACAAAGAAGTCTCTATTTCTCTTATGCCCACTCTCTGCACCCTGCCTGGACTGTAAAGACGCCTCGGTTTGGGTTCTTGTTTCCACACTCCCTGCCCAGGGGTCTCTCTGGTCCTACCCAAGAACTTCCATTCCCATGGGTTATCTGAAGACACATTTACACTGTGGACTTGAAATAGTATCAGCATCTTGTTGGGTCACTGGAAAGAAACTGCACATCTTTAGCCATTTATCTTTGCTAGGGTTTCTTGTGCATGTGTACACCAATACATATAAACACTTATTTCTGTGAGATCTTAGGAAAATACTTTCTCTTGTACATAAGAAAAATAAATCACCAAAAAGTTAGCGTTTCCTTTGAAAACCTAAAGGCTGGAGAGAATTAGCATGCTAATCAGAATGCACGCTGCAATTTCTCTTCTCTGGAGAAGGTTTAAATTTAACATTTTCTTTTTTGCAGGAAATCATGGAAGAGGAAATTTATCCAGCCCTTTCCACTTATAGCCAGTTGAAAATCAGACCAAGTAAAAAGCATATGTTGTGAAATTATTTCTATTCATAGCCAGGAATTTTTGAAATGCTAATGTTTAAAAAATATGGTCCTGTTTTTAGTGGTATTATTCAAAGACACACTGTCACACACTCAAAATAATAAAAATTAAAATAACAATTCAAAGAGCTCTCTCAAGTACTTTTAAAAGAATCAACAATATACAAATGAAATGCAAGGATTAATTTTCTTACTATATTTGTAGTTGCTGTATGATGGTTTTGATTAACTATATAGCAGCCCACATTTTTAAAGTGGCACATACTTCTCTATATACCTGCATGCGTGTATAAATGTGCATTCCCACTAACAGAACCAAAGAATTATCATAAAACTTATAAGATGTCATTCTCATATTATAAGGAATAATGACATATTTATATGAGGTCTTTATGAAAAAAAAGATACCTTTCAAACACTAATTGTTTCCTTTCCAATAGGTTCATATATATATAGTTTTAACAAAGTGTTTATACTCATCAAATACCCATTTTTAAAGATTTATTTTAAAAAGTATGTGTAGGTGTGAGAGAGAGAGAAAGAGATGATGATGATGGTGGTGGTGGTGGTGGTGGTGGTGGTGGTGGTGGTGTGTGTGTGTGTGTTTATGTGTACCATGTGCAGGCAGGCCAAATCCTCTACCAAATCCTCTAAGACTGGAACTACAAGTGTTTGTGAGCACCTGACATGGGTTCTGGGAACTGAACCAGGTTTTCTTCAAGCAAGCGCTCTCTCTAGCCCCTAGCTTTCAATTTGAAAACAAACAAAAATCCTTTTACAAATAGATCTCTAAAACATGATCTCTCTCAAAGATTTGTTCTAACTTTGGAAATCTGACTGTAGAATCTAAAAATGTCTGTTAAAATTTGGTTTAATTTAGAAATAGTTTTCACTTTAGGAATATTTTTCAAATGACTCAAAATTAATTAACTGGACAATTATCCTCTATAAAAATTATACACATGAACATATACATCCCTGTAAATACCACATAAATACATGAACAAAGACTGCACACAAATACAGCCATCACAGTGACTTTAGAGAGAATTACCTGGTATCCATTCAGGTCGGTAAAAAATCTGTTTTGGCTATTTATTTTTGATGAAATTCTCATTACAATCTCACGGTTATGCACACTTCGAATGTCCACAATATTAGAAACTTCCACCGATTGCCTTTCTATTCCTAAATTTAAAAGAACGCATACATTAACAAACGCAATTTCTGTCTCAGCGTTTACTAAATACAGTATAGAGAGCTCCTCCAAATGTACATATATTTCCTTATTTTCTAACTCTTAACCATTTCTTGTATAGGAAACGGTGTTAAAAATTTAACATTTTTTCTTTCTTGATACCAGACTGTAAACAACATTTAAGAGTCTATGCAAGCCCATAACAGGATGAGCTAAGGCAGAACTATAATATACCACATATTTCTCAATGAGTCCGAGGGGAAGGTAGACAGGAAGTGAGAGAGACTGGTTCCCTGCAGGCTAGTCCTCTCCCACCAGTACCACTCTCTCCAACGATGACATCATGACCTCACCCTCGAATGAGGAACCACTGAGTTTACACTGCTGGACTGATTGACAGACTGCCCTGTCACTATTCGTTGGGAAACAGGAGATCCCATAAGATAATTTATGGCTGGAACCTCTATTAACATAGTAATATTTATGGATTATAATTTGTAACGAACCTTGGAAATTAAGTCAATTTTAACTGAGCTTCTTTGCCCCTTAGGGTCCCTTGCTATGACATGATCCATTCTGCCCTTTACCACACAATACAAAAGACAGATGTGTTGAACTCAGGCTTTTCTAATTCTTCTGGGCAAACCTAAAATGACACTAGTATCTATTTGTTGTCCCTCTGCCTTAACTGCATTGTTAGATCCTCAGGAAAGCCTTGGGTCAGTTTCACAGATGAAGAGCGGGTTGTGAAGAACTTTAACACATTTAGCAGAGATGGGCATAGGGACGAGAGCTAGCACAGCGTCTTCTAGAGAACGGCAAGAGAGAAGGCAGAGGAGGAGACCCCATCCTAGCCCTTTTCCATAGCTGATGCCTGTGGTGCTCTGATTACCCTGGACACACACACACACACACTCATACACGCGCTCACACATCTATATGCACATACAGATACATAGCGCCCCCTCTGTGCTGACTACCAGCAAACTCTTCAACACCACCTTCCACAGTAGCAAATAATTAAGTACGGAAGTTCTCCCCCGTCCCCCCACAGGAGTCAAAAAGGACCCATTGCTTACAGGAAGTGACCACAAGTCACAGAACAGAGTCTGGGGTGTGTGGTGTCTGTAGAAAATGACGCACATGCAGCTAGCTCAGGCACTACAGGTGCCTGTAAACACACTGGAAGTTATGAGCCATGTTTCAGTTGGGGCTCCAATTGCTATGATAAGGCACTATGACCAAAAGCAAGTAGGGAAATATGGGGTTTATGTCAGCTGACATGCCCCTATCACAGATCATCACGAAGAGAAGGACAAGAATTTGAAGCAAGAATCTGGAGGGAGAAGCTGAAACAGGAGCCATGGAGGGGTGCTTCTTCCTGGCTCACTCTTCATGGCTTGCTCAGCCTGCTTTGTTCTGGAACCCAGGGCCACAGCAGAGGAGCAGCAATGTCCACAGAGATCTTGGTTCTCCCACATCAACCATCAATCAAGGAAATGTACCACAGGCTTACCCACAGGCCAATCTGGCGGGGGGGTCATTTCCTCAGTTGAGGACCCCTCTTCCCAAGTGACCCCAGTTTGTGTGATCTGACATGAAACTAGCCAGCAGAGACTGTAAGTAACAGTATGGTGCTGAGGATGGGGGATAGGCTGGAGTCTCCACCAAGAGAAACTGAAGGAAATCACAGAACTCCTTCCTGACACGTGTGGTTCTTCACCTCAGGCACCACACCTGGCACCAGCCTCAGTCTCTCACATGTTTTCAGCTCACAGAACACAGATGTCAAAAACTGGGGGTGGGGGAAGGTCACCTTTTTTACAATGGCCATAATCAGAACTATGGACCAGACAGTTTAAGAGAAAGAATTCCTCCACCATCACTGACGTGTTAAGTTAATGTGTATGTCTGGATGTGTGCACACGCAAATGTAAGGGTGCACTTGTGGGCACCTGTGCACATGCATGTATGTATTACAGAGTACAGTAGAATCTTCTCAGAACTAGGCTATGCATAACTATAGGTGCAAACAGTACATTTATTATATTTACAGAAACCAGAATGTTTTTAAACTAAAATGAAATGCATGCGGACTTCTAATAAGCCTAAGACACCCAAATAAGCACCATCGGGCTTGGGGTGTAGCTCAGTGGTAGAGCACGTGCTTAGCATAAGTGTGACCCTGAGTTCAATTCATAGCACCCCAAACCCTCATTAGATCCCAACAAGAATCAAAGTGCTCCTGCAGCTTGAAGGCACACAGACGGTGACAGGAAGTAAGCTCCAGTCACTGGGAGTGCCTGAAGGATTTCCAGTAGTGTTTTTCTATGCTTCTCTAGAACAGATATTCTCTCAGGGGCCAACAGAATACATGAAACAACGTCTTAACACGAGAGAATATCATTAATTCCAATTCATGTCTCTGCAGAAAACATTTACAAAGAACATGCTTTAAGGGAATTTAATAATTTCATGTTACCTCTGGCAATGATAAATTATTCCATTGAGAAAGCCATCTTTCTCAAACCCAGTACTACGTTCAGATCCTGCTGTGGCAACACATACTTCAAGCCCCTTAAAAGGAACCCTATATTCATTCACAAATCAGCAAGGTGTTAAATTCTGAACTAGGATTGTGCTCTAAAATAAGATCAAACTTAAAATATCCATTATGGAAAAAAATTAAAAACCTGTAATTGCAATAAAAGCATGTCAGTATACCTGAGCCCTTAAACAGTATGTGTGAATAGATGGAAGATGCCCAACCTTCCATTTCCTGTGTCAAGAGTTCCCTGAGCTTCCCCAGAGAAGGGTCTGAGTTCTAGACATAAGGGGTGTGAGATAGTTGATTTTACCAAAGTGGTTCTGGTTCTCTCTGGCTTAGGCAGCCAGAGCTTGCTAGGCTCTCAGGTTTTCTGTAATCTTGGGAAAGAAAAATGGTTCCAAAGGTTTATGGTCCCTGTAAAGAGGGGACAAGCAAAGACACAATTGGGATGCAGCAACAAAATAAATGCTAAGACCTTCCCTCTGCGGCAAATGGAATGGAGGAATTTCACCATTACCAACACAAAGCAACATCAGAGATGGTAAAAGTGGAGCTGCTGTCCAGATAAGATACAGTCCAGCCTCAGGGGTGTGTCTTCTCCCCGGAGTCCACTAGCTTTTCCTAGACACCCTATTTCCCACACCATCCTTACATTCCAGTTCTAACATCTGGACACAGAAGTAGTAGTCAACAACAAAAAAAATCCATCCCTCATCAAGCAGAAACGACCTGACAGGGGAGGAAATAAAACTGGACTGTGGTGAAGTGACAGTATCTGGGGAAATACAGCAACAGTGGCTTGCAGCACGGGCAAGGGCGCACATGCGGGAATGCGGGTCCCTCCACAGCGTACAGGCATGCTTATGTCTGCTCACTGAAGGCAGAAGCTAAGAGCATGAGAACAGCCAGTGGGCACTCACACTCCATTAACACAGTCTCACTGTGTGCTTCACAGGCTGCAGCATGATTAATAAAAACCCAGAGACAGGCATTGGGGTTCAACCTGAAGGTCAGAAAAGCAAAAGAGCCAACCACTGGCTCTTACCTCTACCTCTGTCCGAAATGGCGATCCTGCCTCCAGGAATCTCAGAATGAGACTGTATGTGAGAGCTGTCTCCTCCTGTCTTATATTCCTCTCTAGTGCTGGGACTAAAGGTGTGTGCCACCACTGCCTGGTTGTAAGGCTGATCAGTGTGGCTGTTTTATTCTCTGAACTACAGGCAAGCTTTATTTATTAAAATACAAATGAAATAACACTACGATGGGACATTTATTGAATCCTGACCCTAAGCCTGGGAGCAAGTCACTTGCTAACACCATCAGGGCTAAACCACTCTCTATCATCATGCCTCTAGCAGATCAATGACTGGGGAGTTGAAGTTACTTTGGAAGAGAGGTCTGGGAGAGGAGAAGCCATGCTTGTAGTAATTCTGAATAGAAAGAGCTTGAGCTACCAGGTGGGGAGAACAGGAATAGTAAGATAAAAGAGCTGGGGAAGGAAGAGAAGGGTGGGAAAGGGAGGTAGATGTTGAGCTGATATACCGCAAGAGGGCAATCTAGTGAAATCCAGTTAAGCGACAAAGCTTGCCAGCACCCAAGCCTCTTTACAAAAAAATCCCAAGTCCTATTTTTAAAAGGCTACTTTCTTCAGAAGCCAAGAAAATTATAAGTATTTAAAACCTTGGCTATTTCAACTGTGTACAGGTTTGTAGAGATGTATAGTCTTTGATTCTGGTTGGTTTTGGTGATTTTCATTTGCAAGCTTTTTGTAATGAAGTTTATTTTTAAATGACCGCAGACACTACAGTTCCTACTGACTGGACTATACTTGATCTTCTCCAGAAGGTCCAGAGTGATTCCCCCCACTTCAGAGTTGAGATGAACGCAGCTGTTAGCACAGGAAGCACATTTGCATGCTCTCTGCCTACCCCTTCTAAGAGTAGAATACAGGAGAACATTCCAGATGTCTGTCCACAGGGAATTGACTAGAAAACCACTGTGCTATGGGAGACTGTCCACCAAGAAAGAGAATGAGGGAGTTGTCTATCAAGGCAGGAAGACCCCTGGAGAGAATGCACACTTATATAGCATCATAAGCCTTAGGCCAAAAAGACACAAATACAATGCTGTGCATGACTAGAGGCATGGAGGTGTCTGTATGCACATGTGAACACACCTGCATTTCCTCTCCTAAAGAACACAGAGGGCAGAGATTCCAAAGGGCTTCATATTACATGTGCAGTGTGTTAAAAGTGTGGTAAAGGAGTATGTATTGCTATGTGTATTTACAAAAATACTTTAAAGCATTAGATTAGTGACCTACGATGCATATTCCTTGAGAGAGCAAAGCCAGAGGCCATGCTTACCATGCACTGGGTCTGAAGGTGAGGCGAGGAACCATCTAGAGCTGTAAAGACTGTGCGTGGCAGGAGGGCCTCAGTTCTGAGCAGCAAAAATGATGATGGCCCACAGTGACGCTTCTCCCACCCATCCTCATTGCCACTAACTACTACCGCCTGCTACCTATGCCTCTTGCCACATCTTTGCCAGACCTACTTGAACAGCCTAACTCAGCCCTAAGAGATCAGTGTTGGCCCCCTCCACACCAGCTCATTAGCTCTGAAATACAGAGCGTATTTATTTCCATGAGATAGACTCTGCTAAATCAGAGAGCACGTTGTCATATCCAATCAGATACAGCAATGTTAGGAAAGGACGTAGAATAAAGAGCAAGAGAGCCCTGCTCACTTCCCAGCAAGAAGTCAGAATCTTATTAAGAGGCCTTCAGTCTGTGATTAGGTCAAGAAAGAATGAGGGCATCTGGCCTGTACCCATCTAGAAAAACAGTCACATATCCTTTCCTATGGATCCTAGCTCCAAATCTGTTTTTGTTTTATCATTCATTCATCGATTCATCTGGGTATGTGTGTATGTATGTATTTAATCTGGAGTACATGTGGAAGCCAGGAAACTAGAACTGGGGCATTGAGTGATAGTTTACTAAGGGAGAGGTTGCCATTGCTCTTGGTTGCCCTCCACAAAGTGGGAAGACCTTATTGCTGAAGACACTACAGGAGAAAGAGAAATCAGTCTTGAACTCATCAGGAAACTCTCCCCGATGGCCTAACTTTTATAGCACTGGAGGTGCTGTATGAGATTCTGGGGGATAAAAGACATCAGTGGTCCTAGCCAGTGCTGACTCCTGAGCTTTACAATGCTGACCAGCGGGTGAGATGTACCTCCTGCTGCACTGGTCACAAGACTGTTTGTGGGGGTGTTCTGCTGCTGTGAGGAAACACTCTGACCAGAAGCAGCTTTGAGGAAAGTGTTTCTCCCATATTGTACTTGCAAGTCACAGTCCACCATTGAGGGAATTCAAGGCAGGACCCAAGGTAGAGACCAAGGAGGAACACCACTGTTGCTGGCTTACCCTCTCTGCTTTATCCCTAGTTCATGCTTAGCTAGTTGTGTACACACACACACACACACACACACACACACACACACACACACACACACACACACCCCTGTGTGAGGAATGGTGGCACCCACAGTGGGCTTCTGCATCACTAATTCAGACAGGTTGGTAATTCATACCAACATGACCTAGGCAACTCCTTAATTGAGGCTTCTCCTTTAAAATAACCTAGCCTGTGTCACGTTGACATTTATGGTAACCACAACTCCAACCACTCTCTTGATTAGATTTGAGATCTGCTCCACAGAAGGATACGCATGCCTAATACTATAAACATAGTCAAAAATCACAGTAAGAGGGTCATACGCTCCACCCCTAGGTTGTTTTGGTAAACAGCCATGCTAAACTGCTTTCTCAATACTTGTCTTTATATCCCTAGATTTGTGCTGATCTCAACCTTGATCAGAGCAGATTTTTATTGCAGTGAGTCGTGGTCAATGCATAACCATAACCATTCAAAGTGCTGATCATTAGTGGCTGTGGGTGTTCATCTGTAGTTGGGACATCCACATCAACCCGTACCTCCCCGCACCTCCCCAAGGCTCAGGAAACGTGGCATTCTGCTGGAACTGTCTTCTTTGCCTTTCGCCCATGTCTGAGCTGAGAAGGACTAAGCCATTCATTACTGCACAACAGAGTCAGGGCAACAAGAGCGGTTGCCAAAAATACTTCCCTCCGAAATCTTCAGAATATTTCTAATTTAAATAATCAAAACTACAAAAACTACTATGACAGAGACATGTGTACTTCCATATGTATTGTATGGATTGTTGCACTGGTTACAATGGCCACGAAGTGGACCTGAAAACCTTCTGCACGCCGGTAAGTCTCTCCGCCGACGCAGCGATCCAAATCAGACCAGATCAAACTGAATTAGAAAAGGCTTAAAAAGTTTAAGGGGTAAAAACGCTCCCAAACGACTTTGCAGCCCCCCAGAAAGGAGACAGGGAAAGATCAGAAAACCACACACTGGTGTTCTGGGGGAGGGGGTGTAGTTTAGACACCCTGTGGGAGTGGGCTTGAGCATCTCTGGGGGAGGGGTCATTATTTGGCAGACTTTCTGAGACTTGGCAGGGTTTGGAGAGAGATGGGGGCTTGGGTGGAACTTTCACCAGAACATTCCAGACTCTTTAGGTATAGAAATGCCAGGGGCTAGGAAGAAGCTTCCATCAGAACAGAAACCAGGCTAGATATTCATCAATGGATGAATGAATAAAGAAAATGTGACACATTCACAAAGTGAAATTTTATTCAGTTATACAAAAAAAAAGAAAAAAATTAGAAAAAAAAGAAGAAGAAGCATGGCAATTACAGGAAAATCTGTGAACCTGTAAGTCACTGGCTTAAGTAAAATACGCCAGAAAGAGATAGCGCACATTTTCTCTCTTATGTGGGGACTGGGTGTGAGTGAGTGACAGCTAGAGTCTAGAAGGGACTATGAAAGGGGCAAAAAGAACTTAAGAGGGAGAAGGCACTGGAATGCATGCTCCTGGGGAACAGAAGGAGCCATCAGAAAGAAGGGGAGGGACCAGCAAATGAGAACAGGAGGAGAGGGGACAGTGTTCTGGTCCAGATGGTTTGCAGTTCCTTCTCTGGCACAAACCCTGGCCCAGGTGTGTCCCAGCAACTGCAGGCACAAGTCATAGCCTAGAAGGAATATCCTCCAGGGCAAAACAAGGCCACTGAGGGTGGGTGGAGGGGTGGGGGTGAGGGGAAGCAAAGCGCAGAAGGAAGCACTCAGATGAGAGGGGAAGACACTGCTCTGGTTCTGCTGGCAACACTATCTCTACTAGCCAGCTAAGCAATAGATAAGCAGAGCTGGATAAACAAAAGATTGTTTATTCTTGAAGTGGGGCCAGAGTCTTGTTCTGTGTCCACCAGGCCCTCGTTCCCAGGGCCCCGTGATGCCCACAGCTGCGCTCAGCAGCAGCAGAGAGGCATGGGAAGTGGTACCAACAGGAGGAAAGTACGAACGAAAGTGACATAATGAAATCTATTACTCTGCATGTTAACTTTAAAATGGAGAATCAATAAAAATGGTTCTTTTTCCTATTATGTATACACATCTGTAACATTGTTGTTTTTCTGAACCTTATGGGGAGCCGACAAGGTGACAAACACACATTTAATTCAATAGTACACCTGGATGACAGTTCTTACAATGATGAATTAACATGGAAATACTACTTGCAAAAAGCAAATATTTCTGAGACTATATATTTTTTAAAACTGGACTTATACCAGAGGGCAACAGACCCAACCTGGCAATAGCCGCCTGGTGGGCGATGATTTTCTCTACATTGCCTCTCCCGAGTTTATCTAGCACAGTGTATAGTTTGTTCTCTGGGGCTCTGCTTACTTCCAGGTCTGTAAATGTTTATACTGATTCCTTCTCTACAAGTAAACATAAATAAATATCACCTGCTTTCATGAATACAACTTTTAGGAAATTTCACTCCAACTCTCAAATTCACAAAAATGAAGATACATCATTTTGTTCTATTGGTAAAATGAGAGATAGATAACTATTATCATGCATTGACTACTTATAAGGATGTACTAGTCGCCACAGTTTATACTTATCTTTTCATAATCCTGGTAACAAGAAGAAAAAAGTCTAAAACAGGAAAATTAGAGCTTAAAAATTTGCAAATTTGGTTAAGATGAGATCAATTAGGAATGAGTCATTTGAAGAAGGCTTAAAAGCTGCCCAGCAAAACCAGAAAAGACTGCTTTTCAGCAAACAAAACCAGAAAAGACTGCTTTTCAGCAAACAAAACCATGACTTCATAAACCAACAGGTGTGGGAAGGAACGTAACCCAGCAAACAGCTCTCATCTTGATATAAATCAGCAACACAAGACAGTCAACAAGATTCAGCACTGCTGGGAAGGCAGGACAGGAGCTCAAAGGCCCAGTCTCCTTGGTGCTTGCCCCTCCCCACACCCCAGACTTGTCCTGGCCAAGGAGAGAAAAGCAGATAACCAAGGGCACCAGGCACTGAAGAATGCACTCAACCCACTTCAGCTCTCTGACATGCTCCTGTCTCAGGTGCCTTTCAAAGAAGGATGTAGTTTATCAATCACCCTACACTGATCTGTCTGAAACAATCCTGCCTTGGAGGCAAATGTCTGTAATCTGCCCTTCTGACCACTTCCATAGTATTTCCCCCACCTAACACGGGAGGAGGGGTAAAAAGGGAGGAAGGAGAGGAAGGGGAGGGAGGGAGGGGGAGGGGAGGAGATAGTGTGGAACAGAAGCATCTCAACCATTCCCACTCACATGGGTGCTGGGCAAACGTAATTTGAAATACTGGTGCCTGATTGGACTTTGATGATTAACTAATACTTTTGTTGAAACACAGCTTCCAATCATTTGCCTTTAACAAAATAGAAGGGATAGCCAATCAAACTGACAGGCAGTAGAACATTAAAATAATTAACTAAAAATCCTGTTTGACAGGCATTCTGCCACTGACAGTGCCTGATCAGAAGGAGTATAAAGTGTTAGCGATATTCCTATAATCCTGTTTCAATTAACAGCTTCTAATTCGTATAAACACCATTCTTTTGCATTTGGTGCTTACCAAACCAAAAGGTACACTTCATTGAAAGAAACATTTCCATTAAAATTTATAAATTCTCAAAATAGGAAAGTATTATTTACATCATTTTGATAACTCAATCCAGAAAAACACAACACTTAGAAAACTTTAGGATGAGTGTTTAAATTTGAAACATACACGCACACACGTGTGCTCAACAGATATGATTGCAGTCCCAGGGAAGTCATGAAAAGTTGATCAACGAACAAGACCCTCAACATGAAAACACAATATTATGACATATCTGGTGGGGACTCGGAATGCAAATATGAGAGCAAGGAGAAAATGAAGATGTGAAACTCTGACCACCAGAGACAGTTAGAACAGCTTTTTAAAAAATGGATGACTGGGCAATGAATTGCTACCCATGCGTGTTTGCTTTCAATGTCACTGTTTACAATACTAAAATAAAGTCCTTTGCAATTACTTAAATGTACAATAAAATGTATCATGTCAATTAGAAAAAATATATATAGGGGACACAGAGTCCTTCAAATTCTTATAGGGACCAGAGAGTTTTCTCTAAGCAGCCTCCCTTTATGCTTTTCCTATGTCTTGTCAAGACCTAGCACCTCAAAAGTCACCCCCTACACCAAATCTTCCACCGTCCTTAACTCCCAATGATCACTCTTTGTCTCATAAATTGTATAACTTGCTGGGCCTGCTCTCTTAAGTGGATACAACACTTGACAATTTACCAGGCTTCCTGTATTGTGACTTAGCTATTATGTCCCGTAAAGCCCCTATGAGGTGGAATCTGTAACTGTCACCTTTGCAAGGTTCCAGCTAGGATGTGCCCAGAGTCAACAGTTTGAAGGAATATGCTTCTCTGTGCGTCACACTCTGGGACCCCGCATCAGAGTTCAGCACAACACACGTTCGCCAGGGACGCCACTTCCCTGCGAAGGAGCTGCGCTTCTGGTGAAGCAGCTGCCATCCAACAGCTCAAGATACCCCGAGACTGAATTGGTGCAACCAGAATGTGCTTATGGGCCCTTAAATAACTTCTCTTGCGTGCCTGTAGGGAATAATCAGGTTCCACACACAGTGACTTATTTCAATTTTTTAAAAGTTCCAATTAAAAGGGAAAAAATCCTTAGCAGGCAATCACACGTTATGATGTTCCAAAAATGTTTTAATTACCTAGGTTTGCCTAGCTGTAACTTAATGGTTCTCACCCTTATACCAAATATGGAATATAGCTCTGGGGGAAAACAGGAGATTGATTACAAAGCCATTTTAACATTCTCACAAATCTTTTTATAGAAAGGAAAACAACTTCAGTGAAGCCCTGGGACCTTGGTTCTCAGGGGTGGACCCTGAGGCCCCAGACTCAGGCATCCTTAGCAGATGGCTTTGGAACTAAGCAACCAAGCACAGGGGACTTCATGTGCTTCTGAGACTTAGGAAGACTCTGATGTTATTTGTAATTGTCCCCATGCTCTCTCTATAGATTAAGAAACAGGGTCCCTAAGAACTTAAAGGACAAATCCAAAAGGTTATGTCGATTTCAGAGGTGACAGGAAGGATTTGCACTGAAGACTGGGATCCCTCACTCTCCATGTGAACACCATCCACGTTTAAGCAGGTGAAGGTCACCTTGAATCTCTAAAAGTCAAGCATCGAGTAATAAAGTCACCGAGACTTCATGTAACACATTCAGAATTGCTCCGAGAGAAGCAAGCGCTCTGGCTGCTGCCTCTATCAGCCCAGGATATTACTCCCTCTCTGAGCCACACGGGTCTGTCCTCCCGCATTTTCGACAGCAGTTCATTACACTTTGGCCTCCGGCTACTTGCTTTCTTTTAGCAAGATCCATTACACATATACAGTACTGTTCTAATATGTTGGCGAAAACAGGATAAAAATATTGCAGTTCAGATATTTCTCCTAAGGCTGAAGCATGGCTCATACAGACTTACTCATTCACAACCACCTGCCCAGAGAAACACAGCCTTGAGGCTGTGGGGAGGTGGATGGAAGATAGTTAGCAGATTTGGGACCTAAGCCAGTGAAAACATACATGACACGCTCGTAACCCATAGCAACCTAATTCTTCAAAGCAGTTGTTGATGTCAGGAAACTGGGGCACTGAAAAGGTCTAATAATTATAAGCGTGAAGTAAAAATGAAGCTTTAGTTGACCATACTGCTTCTTATCGTTATGTTATTCCTTTTGTAAATATTCGATATCAAATATGATATATGCTCATATCATATACAATCCTCTACTATAGGACCACAGGAGGAAGCTTCAAATGTCAACTTAATGAAAAGAAAAATTAATTCCAAACCCCACCAAGTTTTATTGCCAGAAAAATGTCATTTTCCTACAAACTGGATAATCTTTTAGAAGATGCTTCCAAATAGTTCCAAATGGGTATCACACTGAATTATGTGGGCTATAAAATGGTTTTCCTACTTAATCTGACAAAAAAGCAAAGATTTTCCTCAGACATTGCTGCAGTTGTTCTGATTTTGATTTTTTTTTTAGATTTGAGATTTTTAGATTTTTTTTAGATCTTAGCTTTAGATTTAGAATGTAAGATTGCTTTTGATATTTCCTTCTGGAACCTTTCTGAACAGGACATGAGAGAGATAATAAAAAGACAGACATTTGTTTTAGGTGTGTGTGTGTACACCACATACATGTGGTGCCTGAGGATGTGAGGAGACATCACTGCAACTGGAGTTAAGAATGGTTCTGAGTCACCGTGTGGGTGTCGGTTACTGAGCTAGGGTCTTCTGCAAGAACAGCCAGTGTTCTTAATCACTGAGCCATTTCTCCAGCCCTTACACAAGGTCTTTGTGAATAGCTAAGTGATATTAAGAAAGAGAGAACCTTTCAACTGAACTAATTATTTTCCAGCTCTGTGCAGAATGCCAACAAAGAAACCGCAGTCCAATACCCAAGGCCGTGACTAGCTATACCAAGGCCTCTTAACACAGTTGGTTTTATAATCAATAATGACCAACTGGCCTGTGAAATTTGGGAAGTGTTGTTTGATTTATGTTCTTAACAAATGTTACTTTAGAGGAAAAAGGAGCATAAAGCAAGTAGAGCAGACACTGAGGACTAGGAAGATGTGTGATCGGGTCCACACATTTCAGAAAGACTATTTCATTAAATTGAATACTTCACATAGATATCAATTAAGAGATGAGCTGCAATAGTAACTCACTTTCTATTTATCAATGTTACTAAAAAATAATAAAGTGTGTTGTAAATTAGTAGGTAACAACCTAATACAATGGAATGTACATGAGCACACAATACTAATAATCCCACTACTTCCTGTCTCATAAATTTGTACCTGTATGAAAATGCCATAAGGAAAATCACTACTTCATATGCTTACTTCATAGCTTAATAAAGGGGCTGGAGAGATGGTTCCGTGGTTAAGATAATGTATTGCTCTTGCCTAAGACCCAAGTTTTATTCCCAGCCTGTAACACTAGGTCCAGGGAATCTGACACCCTCTTATGGCCTCTTGAAGCACCAGCATGCACGTGTATGTGTATGTGCGTGCACAAGAGTGCACACATACAAAATTTACAATAAAATACATCTAAAAATATTGCTAAAAATTAAAATTAGGAAGAAATTTGATACCAAAAACGAACAGCTCCATTCATAAATACTCACCCAGTAAACAATGGGCCACTGGAGAGGGCAGAATTACCATATACATAGAAATAGCTCAGGAACTAAGTCTGGGGAGGAATATTTTTGTTCTTTTAAGAGCTATTAAATTAAGAGTGAATTTACAAAAACACAGGCATTGCCTGTAGGTGTCTTTCTATATAAGAAACTGACCTTTCGACTCTGCATTTTGACTAGTCATCTAAAACTGTTTACCCAGGAAGACAAACTGCAGCCTGTTGAAGAACGTTTGGGAGATCCCAAACACCTAGAACTTACTCCAACCACACCCTTTTCCAGCACAAGCCCTGTGAGGGAGTGACTTCACCACAACCTCCAGGAACCCACACCCAGGGGATGGGGCCTCAGGCAGTGATGGAATTCACACAGGGGTCACTGAGACCAGGAAGAAAAAGGTCAGTCTGAAGTCTCTCCTGGGTGTGGCTCATCTTTTCCAGGAGGCAAACTTATGAAAGGAGATCAAATCCAGATGTGGGAGGGAATACAGTTTGGAGGAAAAGCCTTTAGATGACTCAGGAGTCTCAATCTCCCACCCGACTGCTTCCGTGTTAGAACAGATAAATATGAACGCTCAGGGCTAAAGGGAACGCAAGGTTTAAATGTCACTTCGTGTTTGTATGCGCCGACTTCAGGTTTAACCCAGACAACTAGAACAAAACCCACCCAGAAAAGCACTCTCAGTCAGCTTCACATTGCACTTCCCTGCCTGTCATTTCCGTCACACTTCTGAACCCTCCTACTTTTAAGCTACAAAAATGCAATACTGGCACAAAATTGTGTCATTCTCCATTTTTTTCTACCCATTGAGAAATCTAGAGGCAAAAGAGAGCCTGCATTTTTACAAACTGTGTCAATACTGTTTGTGCCCTATTCAGAGCGCTCTCCTTTTCTTAACCGACTGAAGTACCTCCATTCCCTAGAGGCCAGACTTCTGGAGATTTCAAGAACTGGCAACAAGGTACACTCTTAGATTTAGAAATATTTATCTAGCAGCTAGAGAGAACAGATTATGAATGCCAAGGAAAGGGGAGCCTCAGTCAAAACCCAGACTCCAACAGCTGCTGACAAGCAAGGCGGTTCACCTTGGTGATGAGAGACACCTGCATTGGCAGTACCTCTAAATTCTAGGCACCTGAACCAGGACAAAGGCGCGAGGAAGAACAATCCAGGAAGGAAACACTAGGAAATAAAAGGACAAAATAAAGCAGGGAAGAGAGAGAAGCAAGCCATAAACAGACATGGAGCCCTGGCAGAGAGCCAGCAACTGCCGGTCAAACAGTCAGCAAGAGCTGCCACTCTGGAAGCCAAAAGCCACTGGGACCTCAGGCCCTGGCGTCAGCTGCAGAGCTGCCAGTCAGGCTGGACAGGGCTGTGTCCAGGAGTGGGAAGAGGGGAAAGACAGAGAAAAGATGACAGCCACTTAGTTCTGATGAGCAGGGTTTCTTGGCAGAAGGAAGCAGTCAGGTCAGAGTCGATTAATTTCCAAATCGGCTGCTGGTCTATGACAGCAGGCAAAGCTGCCACCACCAGCAGCACAAGAGAAGGATCTACTTTACACAGGCCATCCTGACACAGGACTTCAGGGGCCCCGGAGAATATGAGGAACACTCAGGAGATGCCGTGACATAGACGCAGACTCAATAAAAGCAGAAGTAACTAAGGAAATAGATTTGAATGAGGTTAGGATTTCAGAGGCGATGTTTCAGTAATTATTCTGAAACATCTTCTCTGGAAGAACAAAGGTAAATTGGACATAGGTCTAGGCCAGGCTGCACCCGGGAACGTCTTCTGTGGGAAGAGGGGACAAAGAGAAACAGAAGGGGTGAATATGACTGAAGTGCAGTATATGAAGTATGGAAATGCCACAATGAAACCCTTTATACACTAATAAAATAGATGTCCTTGGAGAAGGCAATGCTGAGGACTGAAGCCAGGATCCTACACACGCAGGGAACCTAGGGAACCATTCTACTTTCGGACCACATCCCTAGTCCGCTTTTCTTACTTTCAGATAATGTCTCACAAATTTGCCCAGGCCTTTGTTCAAATTGGTGATCCCCACCCCACCCCCCATGACTCAGTCTCTCAAGTAACTTGGGTTATAGGCCTGCAAGTAAAACTAAAGCCAGATGAGTGTTTCTATGTGTGATGCTATTTTCTATTTATAATACGAAACAGCTGGCAATAGTTGAAAATGTGATGTTAACGTGTTCAGGGGTGAATTACTAAAAATGGTCACAGAGAAGGCCCACCTCCGTGGTTCTGACTTACTGGAGGTTTTGAGAAACTTGACAAAGGGTTAGTCTATAACTGCCGGCTTTCCCGACAGTAGAAAAGCCAGTCTATACACCACAGAAGTCACACTTAGGCACAGAGTTCATGTCTCCTGTTAGCTTCATAGCGCTGGAGGATGTCCTGGTTCAACCCAGAAACCCTGGGCTAGTTAGAAAACACACTGTATTAGTCCCACAGGTTCTTGGAGAAGAAAAGACAAAAGTAGTGAAATATGAAGTTACAAAATTAAATAAAAGCAAAATTGAGTTTAGATTATGAAATCAAGAAATTGAGCAAGGGCTACATAGAAATTCCGTGACTATGACGTCCTTCCCCTTTAAGCGAAAATAATCCACGCTTGTCAGCAGTTCATGGCTAGTGGGCAGCATTCCTTATTTTCTATAAGTATGCAAAGTCAAAGGAGAAATATTTTCTCTTCCCTAACTTTTTCCAGCTTAGGTAAGTCTTCAAGTGTCACACCTCTAAGGACCTTTTCTAAGAGAGTTGCTGACTTGTAAGTAACCTGGAAAGAGGAGTTAAAATTGTGATTGGAAAAGCACTCTAGTCTAAAAGCTCTGAATTTTCAAAACAACTTGCCAAGGTTAGGACTCGGGAAGACTAAAACAAGCCACATTCCAAGAAAGGACAAGTCAGTGGCCTAGGACTCAGGAGCTGAGTAGCTCCTAAAATGATTAAATAAAAGGATGAAACCTTATTCCACAGCACTTTCATTAGCAAAGACACTGCATGAAATTTGCTAAAGAAATGTATCAGACAGAAATGTGAACCAAAAGAACTAACTGCCTTCTACATTAAAGAGGCAGTTGTGCGGTGTGTGTGTGTGTGTGTGTGTGTGTGTGTGTGTGTGTGTGTGTGTGTGTGTGTGTGTGTGTGCGCGCGCGCATGAGTATATCATAGTCAGTGGTCTAGCTAGTAATTATGCTACTGTTCTATTTTATAAAACCATGCCTAACTACCGCATTGCTAATGAGGAAGAGGTTGATATAGAAGGATGAATGCTTCATCATTCCCATTATCTGGAGGTAAACATGACATTGGAAATCAGAGTGCAGACACAAAGGCAGTTTACAAAGAATTAAATTGCCTCTAAAACAACTTCTAACCCTGTGACACGATGGAGGGAAAGTAAGTATCCACCACCACGTCTATGTGATTGACAGCACGCTGTTTCCTTACCCTGTACGTTGTACAGTCGAACTGTATGAGTCACGTGTTCAAAGAAGGCGGTCACTTCCGAATAGATCCTGCCACGTGTCACTCTGACAAAGGGAGGCCGTAGGAAAACATATGGCTGAAGAGGAAAGGACATCTTTAGCAAAAGCACTTGGTTTCTAAACTTTCCCCAAGTGTTTAGGAAAACTTGTGAAATGACAAATCCATATCATTCAATATTCATAA
Source organism: Dicrostonyx torquatus (assembly GCA_028555095.1). Lineage (NCBI taxonomy): Eukaryota > Metazoa > Chordata > Mammalia > Rodentia > Cricetidae > Dicrostonyx > Dicrostonyx torquatus. The sequence continues at coordinate 1,499,790 of JAQHUG010000151.1, forward strand.
CTTGATTGAAAATCTTATAACTTATTAGAATACAGATGATATAAGCAATGGATATAAGGTAAGATTTTTTTTCTTAAAAACATTATAAAGTCAGGATTTGAAAATCTTACAATTTGATTGGGCTTAGAAAATCTACACACATTCTCCTCATCTAAAAAACTAATTAACATTCTTCTATCGTCCATACAGTTGTTTATTGGAAAGGAAATCATTCTAAATAGTAACATTTCTCAAGTCGGCATTTATGACCAGGTCCCCCTGACGGCAATAAGATGGGCGGGTGGTGGGACTAAGCAAATAGGACACAAAACTCACAGGCAGCTTAATCACTGTGAGGCTTACTGAGCTAGGAAGCACTTTGCCCTCTGGCAGGAAAGAGCTGGCTCAATAGAAAGAACATGAATTTGAATGTCACTGGTTTAGTCTTCATTATTTAGAATCAAGAAAATTATAGAATAAAGTACAGAATTTATGTGACTTGAGAATAAATTTAAAGCATCTAGTTAAGTATTATTTCCCTTGGCTCAATGGGAGCATGAAACGAGGCTTTCGATGGAGCACTCTTGAGCGGCAAGAGACTCTCAGAACTGTGTGAGTTTATTGTAAGCATACCTCTTTGTCCATAGGAAAACACTAACGCCAATAAAATATGTACCATTTGCAATAATTTTACATAATTACCAAACAACTAGGAAATGGGTGAAGGGATGGGAACTGGGGTGGAGTCTGGGCATCTCCTTTCTTCTGAGGTAGTCAGCTACCTCCTTCCTTGCTATTCTAACATTTGTACTTTGTCCTTTATAATATTTTCTTTACCTTTTCATCTAATATCACAGCTTATTTTAAGACAAAATAATTTAATTACTATTATCCACACATCATTTTCCATAATCATGATGAGAGGCTGAGGCAGGTTGGACATGAGTTTGAAGCCAGCCTGGGTTACAAACATATTAAGACCCAGTCTTAGTCTAAGAAATAACAATAATAATAATAATAAAGAAATTAAATCAAAACAAAGAAAGACTCTGAACTAATAACTATCCAATGAAAAAGCTATAAGTGAGACACATCCAAATAGCTTAGAAGTAAGGTTCTCTGCCTGCTCTGGAATAGGTCCTACAAGTAGTAACTTACCTACACTTTTTCAGTGGCTTGAACCTAAACAAACAAACAAACCACCTTGGGGTGGCCTATATAATCCCTAAAAAAATCTAAACATTTTAGTGGGCAGCTTCGCTAAACTATAGAAGAAAAACGTAACTTTCTCAGAAGATTAGTCATGAGGCAACAAATCACTGAGAAGAGTACCTCATCTTGAAGGAGGGGAAGCATGGAGGCAATTGTTACTGGCACTGTTACTGGCAACACTTTTGACAGGGCTAATTCTCAAAACTTGGGAAAGAGACAAAAACATGAATAGAAACGAACTCTTGTACAGTATTTCCAGAGGCAAGGCAATCAATATGATTTTTAAAAAGTCCTAAGAGCCTTGCTTCAGACCCTGACCCAAAATGTCTCTGCTCAGCTTCTCAGGGAATAATCAGACTTGCAGGCACAGAAGCTACAACGAGAGCTACAAGGTCACTCCAATGAGGAAGTGGGACAACGTGGATGAGCAACATTAGGAGATTCCAAACCACAAGAGCCAGTGTCAGAATTAGGCTTCCAACAAACATGCCATCAGATTGAGTTAGGAATGAAAACCCAAGTATGTAAAGGCAGTAAGACAATGTTGGAAAGGGGATGTATGAATATGCTCAAAGTAAAAGATCAAAACCACACCTGGATGCTGGCGGTGATCTTCATGGGCTGCAGATTACCATAAACTTCATTGTTTTTTTCATGTTAGCTACATCTTCAAAATGTGCCAGACTCTGGACGTATTGCTTTTATTGCCAAGAGTAGGAAAAAATTTCGTTTATTAAATCCCAAAAGCATAGAGAGAAGTGATCCAGTGAACAAGACTGTCCCCACAGGACCAGGCATTTACTTAGTGCCTCTACATACACAGTGTAGCACCGCTGTTCAGAACCTCACATCAGTTCCCTGTGAGCCGGGTCTAGGTTAGCTTCCTTCATGGAGAGTGTGAGCCGGGTCTAGGTTAGCTTCCTTCATGGAGAGTGTGAGCCGGGTCTAGGTTAGCTTCCTTCATGGAGAGTGAGAGCCAGATCTAGGGTAGCCTCCTTCTTGGAGAGTGCGAGCCAGGTCTAGGGTAGCCTCCTTCATGGAGAGTGTGAACCAGGTCTATCTAGGTTAGTTTCCTTCATGGGGAGTGCGAGCCAGGTCTAGGTTAGCTTCCTTCATGGAGAGCACTCATTCTTGTGTCTTCCTAACTGAATTGCAGCTCTGACACATCTAATGTTCCAGTACAAACTGCCAACCTTTAATAAGAATAAATGTAATTCCACAGCCAAGAGTTGATCAATCCCCAATGTTAACCAGTGAGACATGATTATCTTTGCCCTTAGCAATCTCCTGCCTTCCTTTTTGAGTCAGGGTTCCTCGCTCTGTAGACTAGGTAGACCAGTCTGTCCTTGAGCTCATCGAGATCTGCCTACCTCTGCATCCTGAGTACTGGGTGTCACTGTCCAGCAGTAAGCACTGTTCCAATAAGCATGCATGCCAATCAATTCTGTAGCAACACTCACCTGGCCCTGCCCATCGGGCAAGAAGAGATAAGCACCACTTTTGTCTCTTCTACTTGTGGTCCCATACCAGAGAAACTGCACCTTCATTTCATGGTGTTTACCGTCTTCTTTCATTCTCACTTTCTAGGGATTATAAAACAAAACAAAAACACCAGAAACAACAATTCATTACCAAAATGTCATGAGATTGAGTTAAGAATGAAAACCAAAATACATAAAGGTAGTAAGACAAAACTGAAAGTGGGGACTATGAATATGCTCAAACTAAAAGAGAAAATCAACCAAGATAGTTAAAATGCCCAAGAAGGGCTAGGGAGATGGCTCAGTGGTTAAGAGCAGTTGCTGCTCTTGCAGAGGATCTGAGTTTGGTTCCCAGCACCCATATGGCAGTTCACTACCATCTGTAACTGCAGTTATTGGGAATCAGATGCCCACATGACTGTCTCAGGCACCAGGCACCCAAGTACACACAAGCATGAAAAGAAAACACAAACACACATAAAATTTTCAAATGCTCATATATTTATAAGACTAAAGCAGAAGGGTTATATAA
>JAQHUG010000151.1:1509838-1545991 GCA_028555095.1 Dicrostonyx torquatus
TCTATTTGCTCAACATCAGAAAGTCCTCATACACATGTTCTTATATATCTTCATTTTCATACACATTAAAACTCATTCATTAAGAAATAAAGTATCTAACAAAGCAAAACAAAGAACACAGAAGGAAAAAAATGAAAGATGATAAGACACAAAATGTATAAACCATTTCACTTATACATTGCCTAGCAGGAGACACATTTATGTCTTAAATATTACTCTGGCATATTGCGGGTGATATAACTGTAAGAATGCCCCTAGTCCTGTAGGCTGGTAAGTCTACACATCAGGACAAGAGGACCTAATTTGCAGTTCTGTCTCCACTGACTCATTGATATTCCATATACATGAACAAAAACAGAAGAAGCCACTGGACACAAACATATTTACAGAGAGCACTGAACATCCTACCACTCATTAGAGCCCCACCTTAGCCTCAGAAGCAATTTTCAAGGAAAGTCAGTGTGGAGCCTGGGGAGGGGTGAGTGTGGAGCTTGGAGAGGGGTCACTGTGGATACTGGGGAGGGGTCAGTTTGTAGCCTGGGGAAGGGTCACTGTGGATACTGGGGAGGAGTCAGTTTGTAGCCTGGGGAAGGGTCAGTTTGTAGCCTGGGGAGGAGTCAGTGTGGAGCCTGGGGAAAGGCATCCAACAGATTTATCAGACAAATCTGACAATCTATTGAAACCTTCTCCATCCTCACTGCAACAGATTTGCTTTTGCCTGGCGACCCTCTGATAACAAACACATCCAGAGTATCACAGTGCCAGGATTTTGTGTCACCAGAGGGACTATGTGAGCCTCCAAAAGTACACTGGTGGAGAATGGCTGAGGTCACACTTCCCAGAGCACCGTAGATGGTGATTTAAGACTAAAATCTACATTTCAGAGGCTTCCAAAGCCAGGCTGTGAAGGATCGCACAGGCCTGGTGCATCCCCAGCAGCGGAAGTGCACTGAATTGGGAAGCCTGCTGGTGAGGACTCTAGACAAAGCGGTCATGAAGGCCGTAATACAGAAGCTGAAGCAACAGATTAATACGCACCCAAAGCACTGATTCCTTCCCAATTGAAAGACAATTTGAAAAATGACTCACACTTACTCACAGTTTTAAGCATACATTTGGTTTTGTACCATATGAAAGCACATTCTACAGTAAGCTGTGAACTAGGTTTTGTTTTGTTTCATTTAAGTAGATAATTAGTATTTGACCATAATGATGTTTCTACTGTATTGAATGATTATGTAATTATTGTGCCAAGAATCTATTAAAAAAACTAAATATGTAGAATATTAATGAGTAAAACGCAGGGGTAAGAAAATAAATTGTAACATAATTAGAGATTCACAGCATGCTGTTCAAGGACCTGACAATACAAATTTGTCTGGCACACACACGAACTCCTAGTTTACATTTTAAGTGGAATGCAGAGAAAGAATAATCATGAGTTACATTTTCTTATGAATAAGTAGACTCTCCAAATTACCTAAATTTCCGGGCTATGACCATGTTTGGTGGTCGAGTAATCACCTGAGCAACAATGCCAAACTCTCAGCAGGAGTTCTTTGTCCAAAAAAAAAATACTAATTCTCTGGGAATTTTGTACAGTCTGCTTTTGGTAAGACCCTACTGCTAAAGACACCACATAACCAAGAACACGGACAAATCAAACCAGGACCGACGTGAAGTTTCTCCCCCCCCCAAGCCCCCAGATATCTCACATATATGAGGAGGTGCTGGACAGGCTACCAGAGGAGAAAGGTAACCACCAACCTCACCCTGGGAGAAACCCTGCCAGTCACAATAATGAATGACCGGGCAAGGCGTGCCACTGTTGCAACAATGGCATGAGTATCTTAGCAGTAGAGTAAGCATGAATCCTTTCAAGCCCTTTGGGTGTGAAGGACAAGTTTCAATAGATTATTATCTCTCACCTACTTATCTCCATAGTAACAAGAATATTACTGATATTCTGGAAATGGGGAGGGTTTGTTTCTCCTTTATGTAATTCCTGACTGAACAGGGACGTTGTTTTGTTAACCGCCTCTTTCCTCCAATTTCCTTCACATTCCCATTAGCTCCCGAGACTCTTATCTGTCACCAAGTCATGTCTGGCCCCCCAGTTCTCACTGTGACACCAGGGTTTCACAACTTGGTGTTATGGGCAATTATTTCAATTCTTTAGAAGAACAGCTCATCTCATGAAGAAAAAGCCCTCATTTGTTGTCTGTCAATCAAATTACAAAACAGGAGAATAATGGACTTCAGCAAGGAGAAAAACAATGAAAGGCCAGGCGAATGCGAATGCTCACGCCAATCTGGAGACTAACAGAGGAACCAGAATCTCACTGCTGAAGGTGTCTGTCCTTTGAAACTCACCGAGGAGGAGGACATTCAGGCTTCCTTCACCCTTTGGGCAGCGATAATTGACATCATGTTAAGAAGGACAACAGCGGCGATCACTGAACTGTCTTATGGCACAGACAGATTCGGGGCCTAGTAACCGCTGTGTGGAGTGCTTTGTTCATCCGGACAGTCCTCAGGACTGTGTGGAGCTCTGGAAGGCTCAGCATTTCATCCTTCCCACATGGGAGGTTCTACCGGGTCAGGCTTGTCACCAAGACCTATTCAGCTAAAAGCACCATAACTCGGAGCCATTTTCTTAACCACACTGCTTGGAGCCAAGGACATGTCGGCCATTCTGGCAGCTGGGCTTCTCTGTGGAGATTCCCCCACTGCCGAGTCCATGTGAAGAAGGACTTTCTATACAGCTGCCCTGACCATGCTCACAGAGACTCTCCTCAGGAAACTTGAGGTGAACAAAAAGTGCTACATTAAAATGTACCTGTAAAAGAAAACTTATCAACAAAAATGGTAGAGCAATAACAAAAACCATCCCTTACGATGTATACAAAGGGGTCAATCTTATGACCTCACTGTATGCAGTAAGTCGACAGTGAGGGAACATTTTAGAAACTGACATGTTTTTATCACTGTGTAAGAAGGATCAAATTTATGGAAAAATGTTCACTTGATATAGCTGATGAATGAAGAACATAGGAAATTTTAACTTGTAGAATTTATCATTTATAAATAATACTACTGTGGGGCTTTATAATTTTATCAGGGCATTTCATTTTGACTATTTTTACTCCTCAAAATACACAAAGGTAGTTAATCAAATCCTCTTTAAAAAGGAGGGAACCGAGAGACCCATCCAAGGTCACACAAAAAGTTAGGGACAAAGCAAAGACCGGAACTCATTTTGTGTGATTCTTAACAGTGACAGCACATTGAAAATTTCATTTCACATGAGAATATCCTCACCATTCACACTGAAACATAATCTAAAGAACGGAGTTCAGATTCAGACTATGAAAATACGCAGATTAAAATGTTAAGAAACATTCCAAATTCTAGATTTGAAGTCCTTTTACCTTTTACCTCATTTTTATGAGAATAAAACGCTTATGATAACAATTACCAAAATAAAATAAAATAAAGACATCAAAAACAGAGATGGTCTTTTGAAGATGTTAGATTTCAAAATCCATAGTCTTGTGACTCCTGGGACCTGGGAGTCAGAAACACTGAAGGGAAAATTCTCACATGGCATTAGATGATTTCATTTCTCCAAGACATAATAAAATGAAAAGCCAAGACTCAAAGCACAATGCTGAGCAAACCACCTTACTATCAGCTGTCAGAAGCAGAGTCTGGTAACCACTCATTTCTACCATCACCTACTTCTTGGCCATGGCAGCCCACTCAAAGATCCTGGGACAGCATCACACCAGATGGAGCAATGAGTGAGTCAACCGGCCCAACATATTGTACCGGAACATATGCAAACATAAACAAAAGAATGGCAAATGGGTTTGAATTAGTGACACGCTGACCCAAAGGTTCTGGTAACACGGTAGTGGGGCACAACTTAGGGGGTTTATACTCTAGCTCAGAAGATGCACACATGCAAGGTGACCACAGGGCTGACAACCAGAGTAGGAAGAAAGAAGAGGAGATCTTCCGGCATGTATGGCTATGAATGTACGTATGTAAACTCACAGTCCCTCCTGACATGGAAACACCTGTAAAAGAAAAGGAAGAAACACAAACAAACTGATAACTATTTCAATATCAGATCAAGCAAATACATATGTTCCTGTCATATGGAACATACACAGGATGAGGGTAGTTAGGATGATTAAAAAAATTAATCCAAAGCAACGAATTAACTGTTTTACAAATTCGTTTTATATCAAATTGAGCAGTCAGTAAAGAAGTTGACAAAATTTTACTGAAATAAAAGGAGAAAAAGTCCTAAATAGTGTAAAACCCTCCCAAATTAATTCATGAATATTATTCAATGTGAGCATTAAAGTAACATACGGATTCCTAATGAATTTAAAAATTAAAATGGAGTCTACAGAGTAACTGTTAAAAAGCTAGATAAAAAAGAGATTAAATTCTTTAGCCTCAATTCAGCACATTCCAGGATACAGCGATGGCATCTAGCAATATAATTTCAACACAATATCTAACTCAATTCAAATTGGGAATCCTCTCAAAAGACAAAGTCATGTGACTACACACTAAGAGAAAACGGCAAATGACCCAAATTCTGGTGTGAACTGATAACTTTAACATACCTAACAGTACATCCAAGAAAAGAGAAAAACATGAAAAAGCACTTGAGAAGGTAGAAAATTACCACAAAGAAATCAACAAATAGAGTCAAAGAAATCAACAAATAGAGTCCAAAGGGACTCTAAATGCACACAACAGATACACTGGGCACTGGGGTGCAGCCAGCAGGCGAGAGGTCGACAGGCAGCGTCTGTATGCAGTGTAGACAAAACAGAAAGGTAAATGGACAGAGGAAATCACTAAAAAGAACGAGTCAGATCCAAGCAAGGAAATCCACACATTACAAAACAAAACAAAACCCTCTCTGCACACCAAACAGACAATATACATCACGATCATGCTGGCCTCTCAAATCCTTGACATTCTTCAAAGCAGCCAGGGACATCAAGACAATAGGGTCAAACCAAACAAGCAAAATCAAGCCCATCAGTGACACAGTAGAGATGAGGAGCAATATTTAAAGTGATTAAATTCTTTGGAAAATTAAAGAATAGTTTCAGAAACTGAGATTTCTTTCTTTCTTTCTTTCTTTCTTTCTTTCTTTCTTTCTTTCTTTCCTTTCCTTTCCTTTCTTCTTTCTTCCTTTCTCTCTTTCTTTCCCACTAAACTTGTACTAAATGAAATACTAAATCCCTCAAGCAGAGGAAAATAATCTCAGGGAAACGGAATTGTAGAAAATTAAAAAGGAAAGCAGAAAATGAAGAGGTTGGTATATAGGGAAACACAGGTGGAAATCTGCTCTACAAAAGCTGGAACTCGAATTAGACCACACTAAATCCTCCATGCTTCTGCATGATAAGCACTAAAATCACAGTCAAATTATCGACAGCCATGAGTTGGGATGGAAAATGCAATTAAAGTAAATGCAATTAAATTCAAGCTCTTGGAGCAGGGGAGATTACCTCAGACTTAAACTGGGCCAGTACACCCCACAAGGCCCCTCACAGGAGTGTGGACAGAGGAAAAGGCAACAGGGAAGCCATGAGGAGGGAGACACTGCAGGGGAAAAGTAGAAGAAAAGACAGGCTCAGGCTCTTCCCTTGGGGCTGCCAGGAGCAATAAGATAAAAATGAAGTCTAAAAGAAAAAGGCCGTGGAGGAAATTTCTCAAAATACTAGCAAGAGCTATGTTCAAGAGGCAGTATTATACCCATTACTTTTAAAAAATAATTTCATCTTTCTTATATCAAGTCTTTATAAGTTGAGATAAGAAAAATCAGAAAAAAAAATGTACTTTGAGAATAGTCCTTCCCTTCTAGTCTACTAATCCCTACTTTTAGAAATGCATTATGAGGAGTAGAAAAAGAAACAGACTAATAAGTAAAAATATTCAGTTATATTATATATGACCAATCTAACTACTTTAAGTGCTACCCAAAGTATTACATTTCTTATTTAAGTAGCATAATGGTTGAGCTTGAGAGACACAATTAACAAATAAAATCATACTTCTGGTTTACAGTATTAACCACTTTAAAGTTCTTGAGAAAAAAATTCAAATACTAGAAAATGTTACACTATTAACTACAAAAAAAATATTCTGGACTATAAACAAGGAATGAAGTAAAAAAAATGTAAAGAAAAACAAATTGGTAATTGGGCCTTCTGGGCGCCAGGCTTCTAGTGAATGGTGTCTCCTTTTTGTGTTGCTGGACATGAAACATCAAACTGTATATCTTTTAAATAATTGAGAAAATGACAAAACAAGTATTTTAAAGAAAATGAAGGAAAGGGGGTGAAGAGGGTGTCCATTCCAGGTAAAAACAAGGACCCCATAAATAAAAAGGCTACTTTTCTCGGGACAGAGGGCATCCAGTGACACTAGCATCTACCTAGCAGTGCAGGCCACCTCACAAGGAGACTTGTTTTCAAGCCTGCGGGGCACTCAGAGCTTATGCACAACGGTGACTAAGTGGAAGGCTTACTGTCGTCAACTTTTCTTTTTCTATTCGGAGACATTTTCATGTATCCCAGGCTGGCCTCAAACATGTTACAAAACCTGATCTTTGCGTCTCCACGGTGCTGGTAATTAGATACGTACTATCAAGCCCGAAACGACATGATGCTGAGGATTGAATCCATAGTTTTGTGCGTGCTAGGCAAGCACTTTACCCGATGAGATACACCCCTTACCTCAACAAGGTCAATTTTTCATTTTTAATATCTGCTTCTCAATGTGAGAAGGTGATGCGAGGTTTTAAGGGGTCAAACCCCTGACTCAAAGCAAGAAGAGCAAGCAGATAATTCCAATAGGTCAGAAAGGCAAGGGAAAACTGAAATAAGAGAAATACGAACACAGGAATAAACTCTGGGACCCTTGGCAAGTGTGTGTTAGTGATAGTTATTCCCAAAACGTGGCATACCAATCCATTCTTAAAGTATTTTATAAACTATAATTGGGTAGATGATAAAATTCAGAAAAGTATTTTAAAATAGCACCTGTCTTTTAATCTAGTCATTCCTACTTTTGGAGATCTATTAGAAGGAGCTATAACAGAAACAGAGATCGATAGTAGGGTACTTTCGGGTTCCTTGGCAAAGACAGTGGTAAAAGGGTCTGCTAGTTTGTGCCGAGCAGACCTTACGCCCTATGCCGCCACTAGCCAAAGCTGAATACCAAAGACTAGGTTCTGGAAGGGGTTTCAAGCTTCAGGTAACCGGTCCACGTTTAGATTTCATAAACTTCACCTCCAGTGTCAATCAGGATGTACCTTAGAACTGTCCATGAGGTTGACCCTGAGGTCTTAAATTAACCTGTAACGTATGATACAGCTTTCTTGTGGAAAACCAGAACAAAGGATTTCAGGAGAGATGACTGACATAACGGTCCTGTGAAGTTAGTTTTGCACCCACTGACAGAAGCTAGAGTCATTTGGAGAAAGGGAACCTCAAAATTGAAAAATGCCTTAACCAGATTTGCCTGTAAGCAAGTCTATGGTGCATTTTGGAAAGGTACAGCTCATTGCGGGTAGTGCCACCCTTGAGCTGGTTGGTCCTGAATGCTGTTAAGTCAGCAGGCTGAGAAAGCTGAAGCACAATTAATAAAAACTCAGAGACAGAAATTGGGGTTCAACCTGAAGACCAAAAAAGCAAAACAGCCAGTCACTGGCTCTTACCATGATCTCAGTCCAAAAATGGTGATCCTGCCTCCAGCAATCTCAGAATGAGACTAAGACTGAGGGTTGTCTCCTCCCATTTTATAATCCTCTCTAGTTTTGGGATTAAGGGTGTACATCACTACTGCCTGGTTTCTATGGCAAGCTAGTGTGGCTACTGGGATTAAAGGTGGGTGTCATTGTTGCCTGGTCTGTATGGTGGGCCAGTGTGGCTGTTTAACTTTTCTGATCCTCAGGCAAGTTTTATTTATTAAAATACAAACGAAAAGCCACTACAGAAAGCCTCAAGGAAAAAGCCAGTAAGTAGCACTCATTTATGGCCTCTGCATCAGTTCCTGCCTCCAGGTTGCTGCCTTGAGTTCCTGCCCTGCCTTCCCTGGATGATGGACTCAAAGCGATAAGATGGAATCAACCCTTTTCTCCCTAGGTTGCTCTTGATCATATTGTTTTATCACAACAGTATAAACCCTAATGATCGTCACAATGTCCACACTGTAATCTCCAGAAACCCACAAACATTACCTTATGTAGGTCAAGTGACTCCACAGTCGCCAATTAAATTCAGGATCTTAGGGTGACGTGGCTGTCCATTTACGACGGAAACAGTACATTAAACATAGGTTCTTAGGAAGGGAATATGCAAAAGAGAAAAATGCCAAATGACAACCGAAGCATGGGTTGGATACTTGAGGAAGGATTCAGAAGCCAAAGATTAGAGGTAGCCTCTAGTAGATGAAAAAACAGAGAATTAGATTCTTCAGGGGTCATGGGAGAGGGAGAGAGGAAAATAGGGGCAGGAGAGACTAAGTTTGTTGATAATTTGCTACAGGTAACTAGTCGCCAGACTACACTATTCCTATTGATCTTGGAGCCTAAGTCCCAGTTCTATACCACAAAGACTGATGGCATTTACTATTAGATATATACAAAAGACAACCTGGAGACCTGGGAGAGGAGACAGGGTGGGCAAAGAGTAAGAAAGACAGCTCAGGGCCCTCAGAACTATGGCCAGAGTCTGATAAAAGTATGCTGAGCTGTCTGTTCCTTCCCGGGCAGCAAAAAAAAAAAAAAAGCACTACCTTTGATATCTGGATTCACTGGCTACCAGGCCCCATGAGCCTAGGATGACACTGTACTCTTTAGTATGAGGAGAAAGAAACCTACACCTTCTCAAATGCAAATGACCGTCCAGTTCCTTACACTGGCCAAGGCAGATACTGCCAACATTTTAAAACCCTAGTTATGCTTTAATCTTTGAATACCCCATGCTGGACCCTCAGTCATGGAGATGTGCACAGATGTGCAAGATATTTCATAGTTCTAAGGACTCTAGCTTTCAAAATCTTTTTATTCCAATAAAGCAGGATGTCAACATTTAACGGTGTTCTCACAAATATCCCTCTAAAAGCTAAACATTAACAATCACATCTTATTATTTTCAATTGATATTGAAGCTTATGCTTGCCAACGGGAAAAACTAAAAATAATGGTTTCTAGTTAAGTAATAAGTGTGTCCCAAACTAATAACAAAAAGTTTAACATTTAGGTATAGAAAATTACCAGAAATCAAAGTTGTATTCTGTTGTATGCAATGCATTAAGTTATTAGATTCCCCAACTATTTACAAAAGATAACTTTGTTAGAGTTGGTAGACAAAAAGATTATGAACTTATTATTCAGCAGAGTCAAGTCCAAAGACAAGACTCAAAGAGAAGACAAAGGGTCATGGCGGATGGAGATCAAAGCAGGTGCAACACGGCCCTTAGCCAAAGAAATACAGAGCTCAGAGCTGCCATGGTCTTTCTGCAGATGCTGCATCTCCTTGCTTTCACCAGATTCAGATGTTTTCCCAAACACAGTTCTTTGTTTAAAGCACTCCTGAGCAAATACTCAGACATCAGGAATCACGTGTTTTATATTTCTACTAGACCATATTTATTGACTAGCAGTCAGTAAATACAAGCGTTAGGAGTGTTTTTGTTGGTTTAACTCTAAACAATTTTAACCAAGCAAGGGTACCGCCGTTCAGTCTCACGGCAATGCCAGCATCAGCACCAAGAGCAGCAACTGCGTCTTTAGAACAGGCCACTGGGAGGTTCAGGCTTCACCTGAACTAAGCTGTTTCCCCTTCACATCACCCTGTGAAACCTGAAAACGACGCCTGATTTAGATTTATACAGAGCAATTTTGAGTCCTGCTCAAGGAGACATCATCACCGAAAGGGCAGATTTAAGATTCAAACTCGAAGAGGCAGCTTGGAGGAAGCCTTGCCACCCTGTCTCTGTGTAATGTCAAAGCACTCAGGGGCTGTATTCTCACACAGAGGCACCAACTACAGCCTCAGAATCCCCAGCAAAGGTTCTTCAAGGTAACCATCCCTCTCTCAAGTGTAAGTCAGGGTGAAGATGTCACTGCGGTGGCAAAGATCACCTGCAATTCTTTGAGTAATTCCTACTTCTTACAAGAGGCGTGAAGACCTGCTCCTGTTTCATGTCTTGCTGCGATGCTGGGGATGCCCTGGAAGAGTTCATCCAGCGTGGCGGTGTTGGACAGACCACAATGTTTTCCAGAGCTGAGCTTGAGTGCTCTGCTCCAGAAGAGCTTTTCCTGGTGTGCTTCCCCAAAGGGAACCAAATGTGACCTGGGAAATCCTCTTTCAGCCCTACCTATCCCAACACATGCAGCAATTGAGAGGGAAGTTCCAGAAAGGTGAAGCTTGTGAGCAACCACGTGGGATGGGATTCAGACCCCACTCTCAGCAGGGGCCCACACCTCCTCGTCTCACTCATGAGCAACCACGTGGGATGGGATTCAGCCCCCACTCTCAGCAGGGGCCCACACCTCCTCGTCTCACTCATGAGTAATCACGTGGGATGGGATTCAGACCCCACTGTCAACCAGAGCCCCACCTCTTTGTCTCACTCATGAGTAATCACGTGGGATGGGATTCAGCCCCCACTCTCAGCAGGGAACCCACATCAATGTCTCGCTCATGAGTGACCATGTAGGACAGGAATCAGCCCCTGCTCTCAGCACAGGGCCCCCACCTCCATGTCTTGCTCATGAGTGACCACATAGGATAGGAATCAGCCCCTGCTCTCAGCACAGGGCCCCCATTTCCATGTCTTGCTCATGAGTGACCACGTAGGACAGGAATCAGCCCCTGCTCTCAGCACAGGGCCCCCACCTCCATGTCTTGCTCTTTGCAGGTTCTGACAGTAAGACCTGCCAAAGTGCAATGACACAAAAACAAAGAGGATGAGAAATGTCATCACAATTTGTAGCAACAAACGCCACTTGGAAGAGCACTGCATTAACCCTTGGCAGTGCAATTCAAACTTCAGGGTTTCTGCACATCATAAAAACCATTTCCAAAATGATAAATGTGGGTAAAGTAGAACCGAAAAGAGATCTTGAAAATTTCATGAATTAAAAACAGATGGAAGATTCTTACACTTTATCCAGGACACAGCAGAAAAAGAAAGCAATTAAAAGAGTAAATATTCCTTTTAAGTATTGTAAATCTTCTGATAGTAAACCAATTAAAAAGGGAACAGACAGAAAATTTGTATTTAATTTCGCTGATCCCAGGAGTCTTGTCACCAATCACGTTGCTTTTACTCTACAGAGTTCTGTCGAAAACAAAAATACCATCTGTTCCACCTAAAACAGGAGATGTTCTGTTTTCCCGTCAATTCAGAATCACATCTGCAGTCATTTCCAGAAATGACAGCAAAAGACATTATATTTATGGGTGACTGCCTAAGAAATGATTTTCAGTCAAAACGTAATTCTCGTCTACTGGAAGAAAATCTCATTTTTCTGAAGAACACACAGTACATAAACAGAATGATTTTCACAAATAAAAATCATAACAGTTAACACGGTAAGACAGAGCCACTCTGCTGTTAAACACAGAGTTCAGACTCGCTTTGTGTATCTTTGCTGATGAGCGAAATCTGGCATCTACCGAGTTCCCAGGTGATGAGAGGGGACAGCAGTGTTTATGGGCCCTCTCTGTCTTCCTGTGAGTGAGCCATCCCACCGTGTTAAAGACGGGAAGACCACTAAACACCAGCCACTTTTGAGTCTCAGAAACACTGTTAGGAACAGCATTGGTCCGGGAGAAGACTCCTCCCCGTGTACTCCAAGGAACTGTCTGAGAGAGACACAAAACACTACAGAGACATCTCTCCCAGTGAACACATACACAGTGTCACCGCCGATGAGGGACATGTTCTGAAGACAGATACACACCGTCCCATTACTCGGTTGGTCCTGAGCATGTATTAGGAATCTACAACAAATAAGAACACATGGATGTCTTCCTGAGTTTCATATATAAGATTCTTGTCTAGAAAAATAAAACAGAGGGCTGGGATTCTTGAAATCATTACCAGCTAGCAAAATCATCTGCCTGGGGCTGGAGAGATGGCTCAGAGGTTAAGAGCACTGTCTGCTCTTCCAGAGGTCCTGAGTTCAATTCCCAGCAACCACATGGTGGCTCACAACCATCTGTAATGAGCTCTGGCGCCCTCTTCTGGCCTGCAAATATACATGCAAGCAGAACACTGTATATGTAATAAATAAGTAAATCTTTAAAAAAAAAAAATAAAGCAGAGTGAGGCTACTCTCCAGTACGGATGGAAGTATGAGTCCACAGGTTCTATTTATTTTAACGTTTTTAACCATTAAGTTGTAAAGTGCTTTGAAGTCTAAGATGGGCTTGAAGCCCCCTGAGTTTTTCAGGATCAGGATACCTTCGCTAAACTCCTTTTCCCTGCTCCTCTTGTAGTGCGTGCTTTCTTAATCTGCATTTAGAAGGAAAAGAAAAGAATCTGACTCAGAAGAATGGCAGACCTTAAAATATCCCACACCACTTTACACTCTGAACTGCTTTCTCTTAACTGCTTCATGCTTGCAACCCGGCAGGTCTGTGGGACTCTGAGGGGACTGAGAGACACCAGGCAGGCCTGAGGGACTCTGAGGGGACTGAGGGACACCTGGCAGGCCTGAGGGACTCTGAGGGAACCCCAGCCAGCCTGAGAGACTCTGAGGGAACTGAGGGAACCCCAGCAGGCCTGAGGGACTCTGAGGGAACTGAGGGAACCCTAGCCGGCCTGAGAGACTCTGAGGGAACTGAGGGAACTCCAGCAGGCCTGAGAGATTCTGAGGGGACTGAGGGACACCTGGCAGGCCTGAGGGACTCTGAGGGAACTGAGGGAACCCCAGCAGGCCTGAGGGACTCTAAGGAGCTAGAAATTAGTTAAGGACTAAGTGTGTGAGAAGCCAGAAAAAAAATACATGACAATGGTATCTGTGACAGAATCATCCCTTACTCTCCCCTGAAGAGCACTTAAAATCACTCGGAGTCTAGATTCTTAAATATGAAACACTTGAAGTTCCTCTCTCTACAACTAGCAATAATAATAATAATAATAATAATAATAATAATAATAATAATAAATAAAAATCAGGGTACTGGAGAGATGGCTCAGTGTTTGAGAGAAATAACCTTTCTTCCAGAGGACCCAAGTTCAATTCCCAGCACCCACATGGCAGTTCTCAACCGTATGTAAATCCAGTTCCAGGGGGATCTTACACCCTCACACATACATACATGTAGGCAAAGCACCAATACACATAAAATAAAAATAAATTAAAATTAAAAAAATTCAGTATAGCAGACATGTAAGCGCTAATAAACTAGAGCACTGACAGACAGACCATTGTCAATGCCAGCAACTTCTGACACCACCCTAAAGTCTTTCGTAGGTCCTGTGCAGTTACAAATTTCCAAGCACCCCAGAAGTAGAAATTATTGCAATCTTTGCTGGATTGCACATGTGGTATTTATGTTCACTCTGACCTCATATCATGAAGGATCAGAATACTTCATCATACTTCTGCACATACAGGCACATATTTTCCCTCCATCTCTTCACTCCACTGATCATGGTTATTAATGGGAAGTCGCACAATGCTCTGAGCCCCAACCAGTCACTTTAATCTGATCAGACCAACCACATAACTAAAATATATGGTGTACAAACTCAATTAATTATACAACAATCCGCTAATAAACTAGAACCATATGGCTAGTTAAGAAAGCTTGATTTAAAATATAATAAAGGACAATTACAATACCGACTAACAAGGCCACTTAGCAGGTGTTCTTTGAATACAAACCATTGACATCACATTTCAAGGAATGAAACTTAAAACCATCATTTTAAACACAATCTACCTAATTTCTTCCACGAGTAAAAGATAACATAATTAATTCCAAGGAACAAAATCACAGCTGACTAATTATAAAACCTCAAGGGCGAGTCTTTTAAAAGGCAAGTGACAACGTGGAAGGCAAGTTTCAGAGGACATCCCTTAGAAGCATTAAGGAGGAAGAGTCCACACTAACAATTTCCTCAAACTCCTAAATGACAGCTACAATGTATATAATTCACAATTGCTTTGTTTAAGGTGAGCTATTGCAAACATTAAAGTGCCTGAAGGAGGAGTTGTGTAAGGAATGTTATTTCAGGGATTGCAACAATGGAACAAGAAAGTAAAAACTAGACAATGGGTTCTGATAATGGGCAAGCTTGAGGGGCACAGAGAACAGAGCCTTGCAAAGCAGGAAGATCAGTGCTGGTGATCCACGCTCAGGAAGCGCAGTGAACTCAGCGCTGCTGAAGCTCAGGGCAGTGAAATGAACAGGGCTTTGCCCCCACAGACTCCTGGTGTCACACAGTCTTCAACCGGTCTTAAAGGGACAGAAACTCAGTCAGGAAAAAGTCCAAGAGTGGAAGGAGCCGTACGTGCGTACTTATAGACTCAGCGCAACTCAGAACAGTAAGGTGCATCCTGCGACAGTCTCTCTTCTACAAAGTTGCTAATTATCTTAATCAAGTTCTTAATTTTCCAGAGCCATTACTCTATTCTTTTTTCTCTCTTATCTATAAAACTCAAACAGTTCTGGAGGAAAAAATAAATCAAAAGACTTTTTATAGAAGTCATTTGGTGGGAAAACCTACGATGAACTCCCACTATGCAGTATAGGATTTCTGGTTTAATCATATTTGACTTGAGAATTCTGAAATGTTGCAACAGAATCTACACTTTCATGCCATGGATAAATACTACTTTCCTAAAATTAAAAGCAAAAACAAAACCGGAAAACGACCCTCACAAACATCTTTCTCTCTGAAGGCTTCAGGTAAGGCAATGGCGGCTGGCTCTTGCTGGCATTCCAAACTGCAGATCCCACAGCAGAGACCACTACAAAAAAGACACTGTAGATTCAGAGGGAGTAACACTCTAGAAAACACAACTCTACACCACTAATATCCCAAGTCCCACCCAATAGGAGATATTTATTCTTAATTCATAGACTTTTACTTTATATCTTTTCTGATTCATGAGTTTTTAGGATCCAATTATGTCTTAGTTTTGGAATAAATTTAAATTTCTCATTTCCATTAATAAGTGTTTAATACCATTTTTCTACCTGATGTCTTGGGGTCAAACTGTTAAGACTTTTCTAGCTTTACAAAAAGCTCATTTCCCTAGCATATCTGATGGTATACAATGCAGGACTCCAGTGTGGGGGAAACAGCCAAGAGAGATGGCAGCCACTGTTTGATCTGGTTAACGAGCCTGAGCCGAAGCTGCAGCTGCCGATCCAACAGCAATTACTGACAAATAGAAACCCAATTTGCTTCAAGTTGGCAACAGTTCTAGTTTGAGGGGGGGAAAACCATTCCAATGTTGGTAAGGATGCAGTTCAGTGGTAGAACACTAGCCTGAAATATCCAGGATGCAAATCCTTCAATGCCTAGCAACACACACACACACACACACACACACACACACACACACACACACACACACACACACAAAGGGTATCCACAGATTTCCCTATCCAGTGGTTGCTACATGGCATTCTTCTAGCCAGTAAATCATCATTATT
The DNA here is from genome assembly GCA_028555095.1 of Dicrostonyx torquatus. Lineage (NCBI taxonomy): Eukaryota > Metazoa > Chordata > Mammalia > Rodentia > Cricetidae > Dicrostonyx > Dicrostonyx torquatus. The sequence continues at coordinate 1,525,564 of JAQHUG010000151.1, forward strand.
CTAGTACATGAAGATCCTGAGCAATTTATTATGTTCCCATTGAATGAAAAGTCTTTATCACCTTCTAGCTGAATGGCACATGCAATGAATAGAGAAGCCTAAACTCTCAGGGACCTACACGAGTAAAAGCCATAAGCTGGAAGTGGCAGAACTAAAAGGTCAGATGGGCCTAGGCTATTGATGACACCAGGGAACATACCACGAGACCTCGACTGCCTGTTCTGAGGCTTTACAACACAAAATCAACTTCTTTCTTGTGACCGTAAGTTTCTGTTGCAGTGGCTGAGCACAATATAAAATAAAGTACTCCACTTACAAGAAGTAACACCAGGTCACAAAGGGAAACCAGCAAGTACCAAAATCATAATCTAAGAAGGCAACACGACTCCAAAGTGATTAGAATTTGTTAAAGTTCCATAAAGACCTGCTACTTGTAGGGATGCAATATTGTAAAAATATCTCTTACATTCTAGGAGACTGGAACCTCAGAGGCAGAGCTAATAACCCACCTTGAGGTGACTCAGGACTTAAAGCTGCTATCCTATTTGTTCCCAAACTGTTTAACCTACCTTTAAGAAAGCAATGGAACCCACACTAGAGTGATGCCTCCCTGGTTAAGGGTGCTCGCTGCTCTTCCAGAAGACCAGGTTTTGATTCCCAGCACCCACACAGCAGCTCATAACTATCTGTAACTCTGGTCCCAGGGGATCTGTCACTTCTGGCCTCAGAAGTACCATATACAGATGGTGCACAGACATGCATGCAGGCAAAACATCCATGCACACAGAATAAAGCACAAATAAAATGGAACACAAAGGTCACAAGAGAAGAAAACAATGAAACAGTCAGTTAGACTTGCTTTCCATTTCCCATGCGGTCAACTTTGACAACCACAGCTGCAATCTCATTGTCCATGCCCCTGACTCAGATAATCCACATCTGTCATTTCTGAGAGCAGCAAATACAGAAGCTGAAAGCAACGTCCTAAAATCTCCCATAAAGGTCGAAAGCAGCAATGAACACATATGGGTTACAAACAATAGTAACCAGATGGGATTATTTGAGTGACAGCGACTTAATCCCTTGTAAAACTATTGATGATTTCTGTAAAGTATCCCATTCCATCCCACTGTGATGCTTTCTGTGGTGTTCAATACAGATAGATCCAAGCCCTTTATAGATACACAGAATCTGATGGACACACAGACACCTCTCACAGACAAAAAAAACATCCCGCAGATGCTCAGACAGGACAAACACACATAGGGACAGACAGAGACACAGGAGGAGACAGCACAGGGCAGCCTTCAGGAAGGCACAGATCCAGACTCATGCAAGAGTCAGAGGGCGGAAGACAAAGGGAACGAAGCAGAGAATTCCAACCTGGATTTGCTCCTGGTTAAATGATTCCAGGGGAAGTGGGTTTTGTTAACGGACAAGTTCTACTTAGTCAAATAACACATGTAACTATTTTCTAAATATTTCACCATGCCCACGTCCAAGTTGTAGCTAGCAAACAGTCAGTAGACTCAGTAAACATTTCCTATTTGCTAAGTACATCTTACATACTTTACTATTTATAATTTCTTTAATTCAAATACATCATCTTTATTCTCTCCATGGAATTTTAAAAGAAAAAATTTGATAATATATTAAGCTAAGATTTAATAAATAGTAAACCTCAGAATTTACTATTTCCACATTGTTCTCTTTATTACAAATATATTAAGGTAATTTTAAGTTTTTTAAACTTCATGTGGCACTCTGCAAATGCTAGATTTTGATCAATCCTTTCTTACTGATGAGCATCTTAGCTCTTTCGAGATGTTTGTTCCCTTGCTGAGGAGCAAGCTCTGTGTACAATACTTCCAGCTCATCCCCACCCCTGATTTTGGGCAGCACTGATTCCTTCCAGTGTAATTTACAGACATTGCAGGGCTGCTGTCCTCAGAGACTTCTGGATGCCAGGCGACAATCATGAACCAGAAACCGCTGACTTGTAACAGGCTTATACCAAGTCCCGTCAGAGGGACATCATACATGTGGTCAGAGGGCCGGTCCAGGTGGATGACATCGTCCTCCCGGATCTCAAAGAAGGGTTCCAAACAAGCTGGGTCTTAATAAGCCCGCAATGTGGCTGAGCTAGAGGGGAAGGTTCTCTGCTGATGGCAGTCTAGCTCTCTCCAAGCAGAAAGAACCTACAGGTAATAGAATACAGCATCTCCGAGAATTAACAGTTACTAAGAGACTGCAGCACACAGGACAGGCTAGAGCAGTGCAGGACGCAATTCTAGAGTCCAAACTGTAGATACAAGTCATGTTGAATGCCCTACAGTTTATGTTTAGGGCAATGGAAAAACATGGGTTTTGAGCTAAGGGATTCGCATACAATTACAGCCACTGCTTACATGGCTAAGTTAACACACATAATTTGATTTTGCCCATTCAGCAAGCAATATGTTTCAGTCATCCAGATAGCAGCAGCAGAGTAGTGATATTTAAGGTAGTTTTCTGTCATTAAATTGACCAATTTAATGACAAAATTGAGATCCTTTTAGAAAGCAGAACTAAAAGATCTAATGCACATTTAAGTACAAGATAGATATACATTTCTTAGAGATCAAAGCTCAAGCTTCAAGAATTCCAAGTAGCTCCTTTTTCTCTTGAGCGGCCTCAGTGCTAGATCATTTGGGAGGTAAGTTGCTTTTTCATGCCTTCTTGTGTCCTAGCTCTGGTCACTGCACAGTTGCTTCTGAGTTTCCTACAGCTTCTTCCTATTGGCTTATTCTCAAGGCAGTAGATCTCTGCCAAGACTCTATCTGGTCTTTCCCGTTTAGCGCTGGCTGAAGGTCTTCTTTTAGACAGAGTGAATCTGATAAGTATTTGTGAGTGGCCTACGATGCCTCAGATACCTGCCAGGGAATTCAAAGGCAAACCACTCCCTACCCTCATGGAGCTAATATTTTAACAAGGGAAATACACAGCAAGAAAAAGAAAAGACTAAATCACCTAGTTAGGCTCATAAAGAATATGAAGAAGATAGAGACCGAAGGGCAGCAAGCCCACAAGCAGATCCGGACTGACATTGAGTTCCCAGAAGGCTTGCACCCAAGACGACTGTGCCTAATTGGCATTCAATCTTCCACCTCAGCTCTGAACAGGCAGCTTCTCTCTACAGCACCAACCATCATAGCAATCTTCTGGCCCATGCTGCCAACATCAGCAGTTTCCTTGAGCAAACACTTTCCTCGATCATTGATCTACCATCAGTCTCAACTTGTTTCTAGCTAGTCTATTTCTGGCAGATTCCATTCTCCAATTCATTCCAAAATATACGCAGTGAAAGCACTCAGGCCAATGTGAGCAAGGCTGGCAATGGATCTGTCAAATCACAGTGAAAGTTGACCTGGAGGTGTAAGCAGGGGACTGCTCAGGCAAACATGTTTATTCTCCACATTTTACTTTAAACATGCAAATGTGCATCATATTCTTACCTACTGATGCTACAGCAGAACCTCTGCTTTTATAATACGACTACTAATTGCCGTTTTATGCATTTCTTTCCGCATAGCCGTATGTATTTATTTACACACATAAATCACCCATGGTGTTGAGCTTGGGTTTCCTATAAAACACTAAGAACTTAGATATTAAGCAATCTGTCATCAGATTGTTTCTATCTTTTATGATTTCTTTCCATATCTTACACAGGCATTTGACCAATATTCTACAGTGATGCGGTTTCTTGGACTCTTTCCAAAACAAACAACTTAATATAAAAGAAACTCTTTTCTATAATTTATTAGTTTCATAAAAATTAACAAAGTCATAAAAGAAAAATAACAATAAAATGTGGTTAGGAAATAAGTGGCTGATTCATGATAAGCGTACAACTTAAGAACTAGAAGGAAAGAAATGCACTGGGCTTCCAAGCACCATGGGCCCAGACAAGGACTGGAAAGCACTGTGAAGAGGGATTGGTCAACTGAGATGTGAGGGAGGGAAGATGGGGGGTGTCTGCTTCCTAGCAGCCTTGAAAGAGCATCTCCTGACCGAGAACCAAAATTCCAAAGGCATGGGCATAAATGTTCTGAAACAGAAAGGGTTGAATCTCACACTTGTTTCTAGAGACCTACACCTTGTACTCACTTCCAGCTGGGCCAGAGGTCTTCAGTTCCAGCATCTATCCTATATCCTAGTCTGTGGATAGCACAGACTATAGTGATGGGCTCACTGTCCATGCTCCAAGACCTTTTTGCTTTCATGAACACTGACAGGAAACCAAGAGTCCAGTGTCCCTGGTCAACCATCATGTAAACTGGAAGGATCATTTTTCCCCACTAATATAATAGATGTTACTTCATGTAAGCCAATGAGAGGCTGAAACAATATTTTGGAAATTAATATTCATGATTCTTGATGTCATGATACAAAAAGAATAGTAAGGATGAAGAGACCATCTGGGGATGGCAGAGTCAAAACTAAACAAAAATTAGGCAAAATGCATGTTGCAGGTATATGCTTCCAGTTTCTTAGTCCCTTCAACTATTTTGTTTAAGTTCTGTATTCTATTTGGTCCTTCAGGCATATCCTAAAAATATTTCAACAGACTGAAATCAGAAATTGAATCAGCAGGATGAAATCAGAAAACTGGTCAAACACTATCTTGAAAAAGTCAAAATTAACAAAACAACGCAGATAGAGAAGATACAAATATGCAAATACTTTTTACATGCAAATTATATTTAACTCAGGTCTTAAATCAAATACAGAGTCATAAAGCACTGTGCTATTGTACTTAGAGACCTGTACTAGATTAACTCAGCTTTTATGGTTTTCAGACTCTCCAGTCCTACCAGTCAGCAGTTCTCTCACAGAAAAACAAACAAAAACATGACATAGACTTGAAAGGTAAGAGTATTTGAGTTGTTTTCAGAAACCGTGGGAGGTCTCAGGCATCGAGGTCTGATCCATTCATGTTGCCTATTATTCAGTGTGATGCGCCATGTGCAGGGAACCAAACCACCGGACTTCCCAGTGTTAAAAGCATAACTGTCTGCTAAGCAATGTGAAGGCATTTCTACACAAACTTTCCAGCACACTGAATTTGAATTTAAATAATTACGGTCCACAAGTGTAGGCAGAGACTGCTCTTTTGTGTCCCAGCCGCCCAGCCGGAATAAACAAACAGAAACTATATTAATTGTAACACTGTTTGGCCTATTAGCTTAGGCTTTTTACTAACTAACTTTTACATTTTAAATTAATCCATTTGTAGCCTGTAGTCTTTATTGTCGTTGCTAGCAATCTTCCATCTTCCCACAACTGAGCATTAGGCAAGTTCCCTCTGTACATATATATCTCTTCTCCTGGGACACACAGCTCGGACTACAGCAACCTCACTCAGTTCATGCGTCTCAGTTACATCTGAAACTACAGCTGCTTCTGCCAATTCTATTCTACAATAATAAATATTACAATAGATAAAAATGCCAGGTGTAAGTAGATACTGAATTCTATCCTCTGGCAAAAATAAGGATGTAAACTTGGTTTGGTTATTTAAAATCAACAATTACACACCTGGTTAGCGCTATCAGCTATTAGTTGAGTGCAACCTGCACTCAGTACACAAACTCTCAGAAGACATAACAAGTGAGGAAAAAGTCGTCTGAAGCCGTGAGCTCCAACACCCAGTTGGCATCGATGGCAGAAGAACTGCTCTCAGAAATGAGAAACACTCAATTGTCAATCACAACCCATTACTGAGTGCGAAAACCGATATGGTGAGGTGAACTCACTCAGACATCTGTAGACCCTTTACACACACTCATCCTGAAGATGCTTCCAAAATGTAAATTCAAGGGTGTTAGCTTCATGAAAATACATCAATTAGATGAAGGCTAAAGTCTTTCATGTTTCATAACATGAAACTCTAACATCTCAAATGATTAGTTACGCACATTCAAGTCTCTATCAGATTGTTATTTTATGTGTACTAAGTTCATTAGGAAGCACTCAGGAACCCTACCTCCCAATATCAAATGGGACAGAAAAGGAGAAGCTGCACCAGGACATGGAACACAGTACTTGTTTTATGCACATTAGTGTCTGAAGTTTAATATTCCCTTCAATTAATAATTAGATCTATCCTAATGAATCTTGATAATGAGTACTCACTACATTAAAGACACAGGCACAGTGGTCACAGTAAATAAAAGTAAAATGTGATGGGGAATTCCCCTCTGTATGATGTCAATACTATTGGTTAATAAAGAAACGGTCTTGGACCTGTGCAGGGAAAAGAAGTAGGCGGGAAAAAAAAAACTGAATGCTGGGAGAAAGAAGGCAGAGTCACAGAGAAGCCATGGAGCTGCCGCCAGAGACAGACACCAAACCATGCTGGTAAGCCACAACCACGTGGCAATATACAGATTAATGGAAATGGGTTAAAGCTAGCCAATAAGAAGTTAGAGCTAATAGGCCAAGCAGTGATTTAATTAATACAGTTTCTGTGTGGTTATTTCAGGAGTCTGGGCAGCCGGGAAAAAAAATAACTGGCCTCCCTACAACACATATGAAATAAAAGAACCCTAGTCCCATTACTTGGTATTATTAATTTTTATTTGGAATACAATAACTATTAATAGTGTACATAGTTTCCACTACCAATGACATTATAATTGAGTGAAATTATTGTAACATAATTATACTGGCAGAAACAAGCCACCACTAGCTGCCAAGCAATGTAAATGAGCTTTGCTAGACATGCTAAAGATGGAAAATTTGAGGCACTATTATAATGGAATGAGACGTCAGACATCTTGGACAGTGAGTTTGTTGTCTTATATGGCAGGTCTGTGAACAGTACTGGACAGTAGGTCACACACCACTGCCTCCAAAGATGAGAGCTATCACCCCTTTATTTTGTAAAAATGTTATGTTCCTACAGTATCTTAAACAAATGACACTGCTCAACCTGGATAGCTGCAAGTAGAAGAATGCAAATAGATCCATACTTACTGCCCTGCACAAAACTCAAATTCAAACACATCAAAGACTTCAACATAAAACCAGGTACACTGAATCTAGTAATAAAGAATTTAGGCAATAGCCTTGAACTTGTTGGTATGGGAAGACTTTCTGAACAGAACACCATTAGCATGGGCACCAGGAACGAAAAAAAGAAAAGAAAAGAATGAATGAAAAGAAAACAACAACAAAAAACCTAGCAATAAAATGACTCCTACTGACATTCTGCTATACTCTAGATTAGTACCTTGGAGAAGCTCCCCCCTACAGTAAAGGGCAACAAACACAGAGACGCACAGCCAGACATTGTGCAGAGAGTAAGAGTTCTTGAAATATTCAATCCCTGGGGTATCTCCATGAAAACCCTCCCATCAGGGCTCAGGGAACCCTGTGGAAGACTAGGTGGAAACAATGTAGACCCAGAGAGGACAGAGGGCACCAAGAAAACAAGGCCTTCAAAATCAACAAGATTTATACACATATTGACTCACTGAGACCGTGGCAGCATACACAGAGCCTGTGAAGGGTGTGCCCAGATGGGGTTCTGGACCTAAATGGAGACAGGCACACATGCCCCTATCCCTAATCCAGAAATAATCTCCAATTGATAACTACTTGCAAATGAAAATTTAGTTTCCTCCCAATGAGTTTTCTCTAGGGAAACAAACTACTCTTAAGGACAGGCTGCGTGCCCAGCATGGGATGGCAACAGAAAATGAACTCGGTATCATCTTCAGAGGTTCACTGTCTCAAAATGTCATGTCACAGCTCTTTTCAAATATATTTTAAGCTGGGCGGTGGTGGCACACGCCTTTAATCCCAGCACTCGGGAGGCAGAAGCAGGTGGATCTTTGTGAGTTCAAGACCAGCCTGGTCTACAAGAGCTAGTTCCAGCGCAGGCTCCAAAGCCACAGAGAAACCCTGTCTCGAAAAACAAAAATAATCAAATCTATTTTAGATTTTATCTTATTGCTTTTATGTTTGTTTTATATATAATATATATAATATATATGTGTGTATATATATATATAGATAGATAGAGATATATAGATATATATATATTTCTTCTTTTTTTATCCTCCAAGTCCTTGCCATATGTATGGTTTCCCATTTAGTGTTTTTATGGGATGTATGAATGTGTGAATGAGTGGGTCTCTGTGTCTCACTTAGCCATCATCAGAGAATCTTCTTCTTGCAGTAGATGTGTTGGCACAGAGACCCACGAGTGAACAGAGCAGGGACAGTGAGAGGCTTTAGAGATCTCTTTCAGTCCTAAATAGAATGTCTTCATCAAATCCCTCCCCTTGGGTCTCAGGGAGCTATGTGGGAAGGGGAGGCAGAAAGACAGTAAGAGCCAGAGAGGTGGGAAAACTCCAAGGAAATGGTATCTTCTAGACGTATGAACTCAGAGACCGCTGTGGGAGCTCATTCCGCTCCTTCAGCCAAAAGCCTTGAAGATGCGAGCCCACTTGGGTGTGGACTTTTAAAAGCAGCTGTAAAGCCTGCACCCACCCTCTTGCTTCTGGCTAGACTCTGTTCCTGTTCCCACAAAGGACTGTTATCTAGGACAGTGATGTGTAAGTTTTCCCTTAAATAAATAACCCTTTTGTTATTCATAATTCTGAACTGGTGTGGGATTATTTTGTGACTTCCATCATCATCTAGTGCCCAACGTTTGGTTTTGATATGAGCTCCACCCCTAACCATGAAGCTGTCTGCAGCTGACACCCTTACAAAGGACAAATTGGTTTTCTCCAATGGAGTCTCACTGGGTAAATTACCACGCCTCAGGACAGGCCCATGCCCAAGGAGTATGGCCAACTCAGAATGAACTCAATGGTGTTTTGTACACTTTTAATCTCATTTTGCTTTGTTTGGGTAGCTCTGAGACTCCCACTTGGAACTAGCTGCTCTGGAGGGGACACGTGTAAACACTGGCAATTGACTGCCCCAACTAAACCCTCAGCCATAAACAGCAGTGATTTCCAGCAATATGAGAAACTTTGCCAAGACACTCCGGCCTGCCAAGCTTGGGGGAGCACAGTCCCAAACTACGCCCTAAGCAGGAACTGGACAGCAGTTCTCCTGAGAGGAGTAATAAACTGTTTTCAAGATGCTTCAATTGAGATGATTTTTGTTTGTTTGTTTGTTTTTAAGACTATTAAAACAAATATTTGTCATACTTCCTACATACGTCATGAATTTCCTGGAGAATGCTATGAGGAATTTTCTGAGAGTACTATATTTGAATAGTTGCCACCAATACCTGCAGGAAATAAAGAATGACTATAGGAGACTGAAGAGAAAAGAGCAAGAGGACTACAGTCATTCAAGCAGATCATAAAGGGCAACTAAGAACCAGAGCGGTGGAAGGAGATGGAGCAGCTAAGACCCAGAGCGGTGGAAGGAGATGGAGCAGCTAAGACCCAGGGCGGTGGAAGGAGATGGAGCAGCTAAGACCCAGAGTGGTGGAAGGAGATGGAGCAGGTAAGACCCAGGGCGGTGGAAGAAGACTGATGTCAGGGGAGAGCAGAGGTAAAAGTCAGGAGACTTTACATTCACAAAATATAAGAAATGAACAAAGGTGAGGTAAAAATGAATTCTATGGTCAGAAGAGAGAAAAAAAGAGACCAAAGCTATCTAGAAGATTGGAATCCACAAAAGAAGCACATGTGTAGATAACCAAAGGATGTTAACTGAGAGTGTGGGAGGTACCAAGGGCCTTGTCTGAATTAGGTAGTTTTATTCCTGTTGATATTCGGAAGTATTCAAACCATTGATTTCTGTGTCAAGTTAGTTCTACCCTCCTCTATCTCTCTCCCTTCCTCCCTCCCCTCCCTCTTTCCTTCCCTTTCCTTTTAAAGGAAGAGAGGAAGTAAAGATGGAAAAGGGGGAGGAATAGAAGAACTTGAAAAAAGGAGGAAAAAAAAGATTATTTGCCAAGAAATGCCTTACTGAAAATTAAAACCTCTTTCAGGTAAATCTGTAATAGTTTAAATAAATTTATCTCAAAGTAAAATCACCTGCCGTGGTTTGAATGTTCTTGTACTAAGAAAGTAACAGTGTTGAATGCTGAGACCCTGAAGACGTGGTTAGGTAATCTGGGATTTGCTACATCAGAGGAATGGGCTCATTAACTGAAAGCAGTTCCTGATAAAATGCTGCATTTACTGCTACTCAACTACTTCTGGGATCCCACTTCCCCCCTGGGATGAGTCAGTGCCATGGGTGAGTCAGCACGGAGGTCCTCTTCAGATGCAGCAGCTCCACCTTGGACTTTCCACCCTCCAGAGCATGAACCATTTAAACTCATGGTCATTCAAGGTCAGCCAAGCTAGATTTCTGTTACAACATCAAAAATGAAGCAAAATAAAGTATTTAACTTGAAAAATTCCTATTCTTGGGTTTATGAATTTGTGAGTTTCAGAAAGTCCACCTACCAGAGAGAAACTGCCTTTATGGTCAAAGTGGCCTCCGGGCCTGTGTGACAGAGAAATTAATTCTTGTCTTTCCCTAATAGAAGGAACTCAGTCTTCATGTCACCTGACTTACACATACCCTGCACTATTGGTGTCGACACTAAACTGAGAGTAGGAGAAAGAGAAAGAAAAAAAAAATCTTTCTGAACTCAAGCACTCTTTGGGTTCCTACACTGCAATTCTTATGTGTTGCTGAGGAAGCCTTGGGAATTAACCACACACATCTGCAGTGTAATGTCACTTGCACTACTTTCTGAATATGAAGCAAACTGTATCAGGTCATAGTCACAATTAACAACACCGACGGCATGAGCAAATCCATTTGCATACATTACTTGAAATTTATAGGTTTTTATCAGAACTCTTCTTACTGCTTTTACATTATCAACTCCCTAAGTCTCATTTTAGAATTCATTTCCTAATCACCCCATAATATAAACCTACGTGTTCACCTCTACCAAATGCATCTGTATTATAGCTACAAATAAGAATAATACTTTTCACTCTGTGTGTGTCATCTTCCGCACTGTGAATGTTTGGTTTATTTACATTAATAATTGGCTACTCAAATGAGAACTGAACTTAAAATTACGTCCAAGAACATTCACGAAGACTATGAGAAACTCTCAGCACCACAATTCCAAAACTTTCAGTTTAAAGACCCAGAAGAGCTATTTAACTTGCCTGACCAGCTAAATAAAACTAACTTTTGAGTTCTTTTTAAAGGCCGCTGTCATCCTTTTAGTTCATATGCGATTTTATTACCATATCAATAACTAAGGTAATCTGTAGCTACCAAGTAAAAACTAGATTTTAAAATATAAGATATTCTCAAGTACAAAACAGATAGAGACAGAAACAGAACCCAATCAATAATCAAATTACAGAAGAGGCCGCACTGACCTTTGGCAGGAGCGTACTTGAAAAGATGGCAGGAGATGAAAACATTGCTTAAATATGAGCTGCTCAGGGGCATATTTCACCAGAAGCCTTCAAAATTTCATCTGTGCTAACCCATAAGTAAATCCATCTCCATCACTATAACAGCTTAGGGAAGGCTAAATGACCTATGTCCTGCCCAAGACACAGGCTCTCCCTCTGACCTGCTGAGACCCCAGCCTGCCTCCACCCACTACAACATGCAACCAGGGAGGGCAGCAATGTCATCTGTCACCATCACTTGTTGAAGTATTTAGCATCCTTAAGGCCAGCAAAACAAAAGATCTTCCCATGTCAAAACAGGAGATAGAAAAAAAAGTTACAATGATTATTCAAGCAAAATAACTTGTTATACGATATTTAAGAAGCAGACACCTACCCGCAAATACATTCAGACATCATTTCTTTTAAAACAAAACAAAAAAAAACATTTTATAATTGATACTTCTTCCCATGCCATTCTCTTTCCACACTATGAGCTGGCAGTAAAAGATTTAAAGAGCTCAGCAGAGTTTCTGAGTACCCCCAGTAAGTAAAGAACCCCTATTTCTTGTTCAAAACAAGCTGCTCTACTTACGGAAGAAAACAGATAACCACGGATTTGCCTAGTGCCTCATCAAAACCTCAACTTCACTAGTACTGCAGACAGTTTCTAAGGTCACTGTATTTATGTTCTACAATTTTAATAAATCATACTTAGCTGAAAATCAGGAATGAACTTTTAAAAATTTTAGTCTTCAGCTTGAAAGAGGTGACACTAAGTTTCTCAATTAAAATTTAAAAATTACGTTATGACAAAATACCACAGGCCTAGGATCACGGGTAGTAACTGATGGATACTTGGTCAGGAAACAGTGATGGTGAGAGAGGACCAACACAAACAGCTGCCCTTCTGTATAACTCGAAGGCAGCCTCAAATTCTCCTGGATTTTATTTAATAAACAACCTGACCGTTTACTTCAGTATACATCAACAATGTTGTAGTCTAAGGACAAGCAGGGTAGCTTTCCAATGAAAATGGAAGAGACGAAGCTGTGATCTGCCAGTTATCAGATTATTTCTTCCTTTACAATACTTAGGATCTGGGATTAATGAAAATGAAGAAACTTCATGGAAGATCAATGCAAAAATGCAACAATCTAAAAACAGTATTACAATGATAAGGAAATACCTGGATCACAAGCTTCATATTTCCCACCCCCGACTTCCATTTATATGAATATTACAATAATAAACACAGTAATCACTGTACCAAGTTATTTCTGAGCACTGACTATGACTGTCATGGAAGAAAACCTATTTCTTCAGGGAAAAAGAATAATTGATTTAAAAAAAAAAAAACTTCCTTGAAGTATGTGCTTAATGAAGGTCCAAGCCATAGAAACAAGGATTGCTAGGGAAGTGGCAGACTTCTACAAGGAATTACAGATTTACCTGGGCTCCTGTGCACTCAGTTGTATCACAGTTTTTTTTGGCAGAGAATCTTGTGACATTTGCTTCGTGTCCTGTAAGAAAGGTATCATGTTTTCAAATTTAACTTTTAAAAATTAAGAACTGAAATTAGCTATCCAACACTACCTTACAAAATTTATGGAAGCAATCACAATATGGGGACAATGATTCTCTTTGAAGGTATAGGAAGCATGTCAAAATCCAAAACAAATCCTAATCTGTATATGTGTGTGAGAGAGCAAGAGAGAGACACACAGAGAGACAGACAGAGACAGACAGAGACGATACACAAAGAGAGACAGAGAGATGAGAGTATCAAACCTAAGCACAACATTACACACACAGTCTACAATGGTACAATGGATTGCTCCATTTTCTAACTAAGTAAATCCGAGCACTAAAGAAAATTCTCCCTCCAATCTTTGCATTCTGTATCTCGCATCCTTGGGAAATACACATCCACTTCTTGTGTTTTATCACTTTAAAATGAAAATTTGTAATCATGACTTGATTTCAAGCAGCCATCTAAGAAAATATTGAAGCTGCATCTCTAATTCCAGATGTATAAATTCAAATTGCATGTAACATTTCAAATCCCAACATTCATAAAAGATACTAATGATACCTAAGTTACAATTTTAAATATCCACGTTGTCAAGAGGATGTGTAGAGGGTGGTACTCAGCAATCTTTTTCATGGCTCTTCCTGGATGAGGGGCAGTGTGTCTCTCTCAGTGCACTTTCTGCTGTATTGACTCTCCTGCTCCCCAATACCGGCCTGAGCCAAGGCAGATGCCATCACCTATTCACAGACCCTGAAGATGAACTTGGAAAACTTCCAAGGCCCTCAGAGGTCCTGGCGGAGACAGATAGCTAGTCTCCTCGTTCCTTAAGCTCTGTACCGTCAATACGCACACCTCCGCACTGTCTGCAGTGTTCGATGAACCTATCCTGACACCAAAAAGGCACTCAAAATAAGTTTTATCAGAAGCAGATTAGTTAGAGGCTGAAAAAATTCAAGTATCAAGTGGTTTCTAATTCTAGCCAAGAGGAATAATTAATTATAATGCCCAGTTATTTTACAATGAAACAGCTTTCAAAAGTCTATTTTGTCTTCTGTGAAATAAGTTTATGCTAAGATTCAGGCAGAATGAATTACAGACAGAAATTAATGCAAATGCACCTATAGAAAAGAGATGGTTGAATATGCAGACATTTATACAAAGTGATAAAAATTCTTTAATGGACAAAACAATTTTAATACTTTAATGTTATTTTAATGGAGCTTCTCATCACTTTTCTAATCCATGAACAAAAAAAGAACCAAATGGCTTTTGCAATCATAGACGAAATCAACTAACCATCTCCAAGAAGGTGTCAGAAGGCTGAGACTGGTACATCTTTTTGTCCTTTAAGATGAGGAGAAATGCAGAATCTCCAATTATCTTCTCCAAAAAATTTAGTGACTGAAAGAGTCTGTAAATCAAAATTGTATTAGTCTGAGAACTCAAAATTCTGCATATTTTCATTTTGAAAACAATGGCCAAGCCACCACCATTTTCATCATATTTTCACAAGGCTAAATACATCGAGATTCTATAATGAACTAGCTCTCCGTTTTCCTCTAAAATTAAATACTAAGGGGGAAATGCTAAGTCAGAAGATTCCACCAGTAAATAAAACTGGTTCAGCTAAAATAAACCTCTCCTGGACATTTTCAAATCACACTCACTTATTCAAAATGCTTACAAAGATGCCAAATAAGTGTATCTATCATGATTACTCCAAGAGATACAAAAGAATATATTACACAGCAATTATTTATTTCTTCATCCCGGGGGGGAAAAAGGTGAATGTTAATAGAACTGCAAAAGGAAATGCACTATTAACTCTAGGTTAGCAAGACTATCCACTCTGTATGTAAGCTGTTTCCGAGAACTAACAGTGGTATCTGGTTGGATTTATGTCCTGTTCTTATTCAAGACAATTACCAAGAAGAGTTCTCACAGATCTGAATGACGGGATGGTCTTCATCCTTGTTGCTCTGCCTGGCCACTGACATTAGTAACTACACTCAACTTTTATGTTATGTCTGAGAAACAAATGCAGAGTCAAGACTCCACTGATTCCGGGCTCTGGATTATCCTCTCAGCAAACCACTTGTAACTGCTGAGGCAACCCCGAGGGAAAGGACTTGGTGTGAATTCTGTAGTTTTCCAAACCCAGGCTTGTTTAAGGTTTTATGGACCAAGCATCCTTAAACAAATACCTGATGCAGAACTTGCAAATAAGCTTTGCCAACCATGTCAACTGATTGAAATGACACTGTGCTCATAGAATCGACCATCGCTTTCTCTACTACAGGGAGGAACCTGGTATCTGCATGCTAAAACATGGTTGCTAGCATTCTACAACAGCAACAAACATTTATAAAAGACGCTGGACATGGTCTCAGCATGCAGCTGGACCAGTCAGATCACCACAAAGTTGATACCAGTCAGGAATGCAGCATGAGTTCAAGCCTGAAGTGCAGAGATTTTGTCTCAAAACAAACAAAAATCTCTACGTCAATTAGAAAAAAAACAAAAACAAAAACAAAAACCCCAACGTTCTATGGCAGAACATAAAACCTTAAGTGTATATGATTAATATTATTAATTAAATAAACTTACATAGTAAAACTATAACATTAATAATAAGATCTTGTGGGCTCTAGTTCATACCATTATCCAGATAAATTTCTCAGCATGCCACGTTTGCCTCTGGTATTAGGTGTTCTCAACAGACTAAAGATCAGATGACTGAAGGTAGTTTAGTTAAGGAAATGATTCCTTCAACCCACGCTTGTTCCTAGTAGCTGTATGGCTATCTTTATCAGACAGCTGTAGAGTCATGTTCAATGACAGCGTAAGCCGAACATGGACCACAGCATATTAAACAGTGCTAATTAAAGTGAGCCAAAGGCACCGTTGATGCTTGCATCTATCCCATACACCCCCAGCGTCCTAATGAGATCGGCACTGACGTAGAAGGCAGCATTCCCACAAACAGCTCCTCGTAGATGCAAAGCTGCCCTGATTAAAACAGAGCCAAATGAAGCCCAGTAAATAGCTTCAAGAGACATGGGGCAGAACAAAATTTAAACATTTAAACCTCTCATCAATGTGAGATTTCTCAGTGCCTCGAACATCTTAACACGAGCTCAGCCTATTAATACAGAACATGGTCCAGAGAACACGCACTCGGGGATCACAGCTTTTCTGTTTATGGCCACGGCTGTGTTTGAACAGCTGGCATCGTGACTGTCGGTCAACAGTTTCGTCTGTGCGTTTGGACGCTCACACTCACCTTGCAGTTAGCTTTCTCCTGCTACTATAGTTACAACATGGGGAAAACAGAGAGACTTTTAAACTTTACCTAACTGACTTTTTCCCTTCTAGAAGCCGCATTATTGACTTGTGACCCTAAATACCCATCCTTCTGTCCCAGGCAACTTCGTTTTGTTTCATGTTATGATCAAAAGTAACCCTCACATAAGTCACGGGGCATTCTCTTTCTCCATCATAAACAACCTGGCCTCCAGAGAGACTTCTAGGAAAACCAGGGCTACACAGAGAAACCCTGTTTAAAAAAAGAAAAAAAGGAATCCAAAAATAACAAATAGGCAAATATTTAGCTACTGTTGAGAGCACAGCTCTCAGGCTCACCCTGGGGAAAGAGAAAGAGGTCAATAGAACCTGAATCCCTTGGGCACCATGAAGCTGGCATACTAACTGGGGTATCTACAGACTTCTAAAATATGACATGAAGATAAACAGAGCAGGATTAATCCTGCTTGGAATCTCTCTCAGTAGCCATCAGTCCATCTCTCGCAGGACTGTTCGCAGGGACATGCCTGCCAACTTCTGAATGAACAGCAGTCAACAGTGTGAGCCTAAGAAAGTGCCAGAGCTAGCTGCCTCTTTGTCTCTAATTCTCTTAACATGTGTTTTGAAATCTCTTTCTTCAAAGTGTCTGTGCTAATGACTTGATAATTGTTTACAACTTCTCGTTTGAAGTGTGAAGTACTGGCAGAGTAAATTCACAAATGTCAAGAACAATTTGAAAATGACTGTGTCTTTCCACCCCCTCTAACAGGCAGTGCTGCACAGGCCTGGTTTATTAAGCTCAAGTATCAGAACCCACACTGGGCACCTAGTGCTGGCCTCCTGCAAAAGACAAGAGACCGAGAATGGACAAAAAAATTCAGTGTCCGATGGCAGCCACATAGAGCATGTGGGTAGAGCAGGAGCATGGCTTGCCGGCTGCCCTGTGAGTTCTTACTTAGAAATTCTCCAGAAGTTAAAGGCAAGAACAAGGACAAGCAGGTACTGACCTTGCTTTCCAACTGCTTTTTATGAGAGAAACAGACAACGCTGCCATTAATGCCAGCTCAACCTCCGTACAGAATACACTCAGGAAAATGGGTTTCTCATGAAAACTGAGAAGAGATGCAAGATTCTACCTTAGACATATTTTTTTGAAGGACTCGAATTGATAGTGAGCCTTTAAGAAAAATCTATTTCCCCTTCGTTTCTAGAAAACTAGTTAAAATATTGTAACTAAAATCTTTATCCCTTAGTAATGTCAATGGCAAACCAATTGTTTAGTACCGATTTGATATGATCCACAGACTTCTCACCTACAGGAATAGCTATGAAACAAATCAAGTTCCAAATGTATAAGAACATCACAGCATATGTTTGATGATTTTAAGATATTACAAAATATAGCATCTTTTATGTGCATTTTGTAGCACAAGAGATTACACTAAAAGATCCCATGCATGGTAGACACACTCCCTACCACTGGACTCCACATCCCTACACAGCAAAGAAATGGTAAGAAAATCAGAAAAAAAAACAGTCGACACATGGTAAGACAATGGGTAAGCTATCCTGTCCAATGGGAAACCCTCCCATGCCTGGTTATCCACACTGGCACGATGACAGAGGTCTCCACCACTGAAGGTCAGCATTTCCACTGCTGGGAAGCACTCGTTAGAAAGATGGCATTTCCAAGCTATAGTATACACACAGCTTCTAATTCTTCAATAGTCTTTAATCTAAAATTTCTTTAAATAACTGAGTACCGGCTTTCTCGATTGTCTGAGACCCTCCATGAGGAAGATCCTCCACACCCCAGCCACCATTCTCACTTCCAATTGCTGTCACCACCCATACACAACTGATTTCTTCCACCCTCCCTTGCTATCCTCGTGCTTTGCACGTTCCTATCTGTGTCCCTCTAAGAATATGTCAAGCATCCACAAACAAGTGGGTGTGAAGGAAGACACGACTGAGCTGCCTGATAAAGAAGATAACCCTGATGGTCAGACTGTACTCAGGAGAAAGCAAGACTGCCTTTAAGACAATGCCTAACATCTGGATACCAAACGTGGGAGCTTCGGGTATCATGATGCTTTCAGAGCTCTGGAAAATTGGTGATGGTCGGCTATAGGAATATATAGGAGAAATAACACTATGTATGTGATCTGTTATACACAAGCAGCTTTGTCTTTAGACACACACATGTGGGCACGCACGTACGCACACACACATACATATACAATGGTATGAACACACGTATACAACGGAATGACTCAAGTTAAAAAGACTTTAGTAAATCTGTATTTCGATAATGACATTACCTGGTACCATAATCCACTACCACCCAGTCTTTCGCAGTTCCTGTGATGGCATCATGATGCTGAAACAGTCCTAAGTTTCTTCTGGCTTCTGTCAGTGTTGTGTAGTGTGGTAATGAGAGGAACTTATTTATCTTGTATTTCTGAGCTTGCTTCAAGGCCAAATAGTAAAGAATTTCAGCAGTCCTAAGTGCATAAAAGAGTCATTAATATATTTCCTGAAGCAAACATTTGAGCTTACAATCATTGATGCTTTTGTTGCTGTTGCTTTTATAGATGAGACAGGGTCTTACTATGTAGACCAGGCTAGCCTTGAACTCATAGAGAGCCACCTGTCTCTGCCCACACCCACCACTAGCCCCATACATAAAATAAAAACAAACTCTTTTTAAAAAAGGAAAGACCATGTTGAGAATAAATTTCTCAACTGGGTCATAGGTGAAGGGAAAGAAAGACTTAGGCATCTCAGGTTAGTTAATTTTACAGAACGTCTGACATGGATTCTTAGAAACCTGTTTCTTGCCGAATGGTGGTGGCGCATGCCTTTAATCCCAGGACATGGGAGGTAGAGGCAGGTGGATCTCTGTGAGTTAGAGACCGGCCTGGTCTACAGAACAAGTTCCAGGACAGCCAGGACTGTTACACAGAGAAAGCCTGTCTCGAGAAACCAAAACAACAAAAACTGTTTCCTAATATGATCATACGTGGCTACAGGCATGTGCATGAAACGCATACTCCACATGGCCACAGTTCCAGGGCTCAAGTGTAACAGCTCTCTCAGTGGACATCACAGAGATGCACAACTCTGTGGGTAACGATGGTTCTACTTGACATGCTGTGTGATGCTCTTGTGCTTTCTACCGGCATTTCCACAGAATCAATCCGTTCACATAGTCAACCAGTCATCTGCTTGCCCCATCAATTTTCATCTCTTTCAAATTTTGCTCTTCTAGTAGAAAAATCATATCTATGGAAAGATACTTAAAATAAACCAAAACTGAGACGGCGCCTCTGAAGCTCTCCCACATAGAAAACACACTCATCTTAAGAGTGTGCACTTAGAGGCCCACTTGCAGCAGCTGAGAAGCCCTATGTGCCTTTCTGTCTCTAACAGGTACCTGTTAGATCACATGGTAATAACCACCCAATGTGAACACAAAACAGAGACGACGCAGGAAAATATGGGCTGCAAATTTAAAAAAAAAAAACAAAAACAAAAACAAAAAAAACCCCAAAACTCGATAGCTTACTTTTCCCTCAGAAGAAGAAAAGTGTGGTAATTTGATTATACTAAGGACAGATTCTGGCTGCATTAGAACTCTGTGACTATATTAAAATATAGCAGCACATACAGGATGCATGCACAGCTGCTACAACGCTATGATGGCTAAAATGATGAACAAATGGCGTTATCCCAAGGTCTAGTACCGGAGACGCGATTCCATGGTCCTATCCATGCGTTTGTAGAAAGGTCTGGATGTGAAGTAACCACTCCAGTAATGATCGTCTCGGTCGGCGTAGGTGAAGAAGTCTCCACTCAGGACAGGGAACAGGGACTGGGCACTCTTCTCAGCTGCTTTTTCCAGTGCATCAAAATAGTCAGATAAAGTTCCAAACTGAATCTAGGAAAGGACGTTTAAAAGAGGTGTGTTTTAATTACTCACATATATCTGAAAGTGATTACTTCTTATGCAGAAAAGAAATATTAATAAGTATTTAGGAAGAGTTTCCAAGTTGGCATGAACACAGAGGGTACACTCATGAATGGGGAGTGAAGGATGCTACTGACTCGGGTGTAGTCACAGTGCAACATGGGGGTGGAGGGTGCCACTGACTCGTGTGTA
>JAQHUG010000151.1:1546889-1581023 GCA_028555095.1 Dicrostonyx torquatus
CAACGTGGGGGTGGAGGGTGCCACTGACTCGGGTGTAGTCACGAGTGCAACGTGGGGGTGGAGGGTGCCACTGACTTCTTCTTTGACTTGCACCACAGCCCAAATTAACTAAGAAAAAACGTGCCTACCTGAATAGTTTAAAGAACTACTTATATCTACAAGTCTATAGACCCCCAAACCATATAAAGGTTCAAAGTGCTAAAGGATTCAAAGAGCAGTTCCGCTAGAGGTAGCCAGAGCAGCAGTAAAGATCTGAAGGGTGCAAAATGCTCCAGAAATCAGGAAACATATTTAGCCACAAGGCATCTTACATATCATACTTTGACCTCAGTGCTTGTGAGAAAATGGAGAGGCCATTTACAAAGTGACATCCTCGAAACTGAGAGCAAGTAAGCCGTGAGAATGACAAGAATTGCAAGGCTGGGACCGAGGACCAGAAGAGGACCAGAAGAGGACAGAGTAAGATGGGAGGGACAAACACTGGAGTAGAGCACGTGGGGAGGGCTGTGCACCAACCACACACCACAGGGGGCGTTTGTCCAGTCACTGAGTGAGAGGACACACGAGGACAGTTGAAAGAACTCAGCACCTGCCCACAGAAAACGTAAGAAACAGTGAAAACGAGGAACACCGGAGGAGGGGCTCAACCTGACGAAGGGGCTCTGGCAAACCCTCAGCAAGCAGCTAGGAAAGTCAATAAATACACTTACTACAAGGCTACTAGATATATGGTTAAACTACAAAGGCCAGTGGCATTTCATACACAGAATATATAAAATCCATAATACCAAAAAGTTAGCTGCGTTCATCCAGAACCACAGATGCAATGCAATCCACACAAGAGACCAACATTTTGGCTTTTTTGGTTTTGTTTTGTTTTTCAAAACAAAATTATTTAGTTATTTAATTATTCAGAAATTAGAGTATTTATATTTATATATATAAATACAAAAGACTATGCCCTGTGTATCCTCATAGGCCAGTGGTTCTCAACCTGTGGGTCAACCTGTGGACCCTTTAAGGAGTCCCTGGGACCATTATAAAAATACAGATATTTACATTATGATTCATAACAGCAGTAAAATTACAGTTGTGAAGCAGCAATGAATCATGTTCTGGTTGGGGTCCCCACAACATGAGGAACTGTATTAAAGGTTCACAGCACCAGGAACGTTGAGCGCCGCTGTCACAGGCATAAGTCTATCTTGATCACAGCCCCACAGCATTCACTGTACCCTATTCCAGATGTGACTGTGGATCTAAGTAGGAAACACACTGAGCTTAACCTGGAGGACTAAGGCACTGTGCAATGCAGAAAGCGCACGTTTGTTGCGGTACCATCTGCCATAGCCACGTTAGGGATTCGGCCTAGATGGCTCTCGGTGGGTGAATGGAAGAGGATGTGGCACATGCACACAATGGATTATTACTCAGCCGAGAGAAAGGAAGAAGAGGAACATCGCCAACAATGACCATACTGGATACAGTAAAACAGGTCGACCTGGAGATCATCCCGACAAATGAAATTATTCGGACTCAGAAAGTCAGAAAAACAAGTATAATGTTTTCTCTCATATGTGGACTCTAAAGGGGGGAAAATGGAACTAGAAAGAGGGTTATCGAGAGTAGAAAGAGACGCTCATAAGAAAGAAGTAGGGATTAATATGGATAGCATGAACTCAACACCTGACATATGTGTATGAAAACACCACAGGGAAATCCATTATATAGTGCATTTACCATACGCTAATGGGCATCTGACTTATGCCCAGGGAAAGGGAAAAGAAGCAACCAAGTCTATCACTCTGGTTTGGTTCTGAGTTCCCCAAAGGGGTTCTTATTTGCTGGCACAGTAGGAGTGATGGACTCTTTAGGAGGTGGGACCTATGGAGAGGAAGCAGTTCATTGGGTATGCTCTTCAAGGTAGAACTGGGACCTGCAGCATCCCTCTTCTGTGCCCTCCACCATGATGTGCAGCTGCCTCACAAGGGCAGAAACACAGAGACAAGGAACCCTAAGGTGTCTGGAACTGTGAGCCATGAGAAATCCTCCCCATGTTTAAGGTGTTTCTCTTTGGCATCTGCCACACAGACAGAAAGCCTAACGCATCATTTAGAAGGATACAACTGGGAGATGGGCTGTGGAGAGACAGCTCAGTGGTTAGAACACTGGCCGCCCTTCTACAGAACCTGGGTTTGGTTCCCAGTACCCAGATGGCAGCTCACAACCTTCTGGAACTCCAATTCCAGGGGCCTCAACACCCTCTTCTGGCCTCCTCGAGCACTTCATTCATGTCGTACACAGACATACATGCTACATCCATGCAACATGCATGCATCTATATGCATAAAATGAAAATAAACAATGTTTAAGAAAGGATAAAACTACAAGAAAAACCAATTCTGGTAATTCAAAGTCTGCTCGAGGCTGTAGAGCAAGCCACTTGGTAAGAAACAGCAGCTGAAGCACTGGAGTGCCTTGGTGTGCCTACCAAATGACAAGGATCCCATTTCACACCCATATGAATCAAATGGGAGCCAAAGTCCACCTGACATGCTCAAGCAGTTTTATTTATATTAAAAAGAAACAGAAAACAACCTAAATATAAAAAAAACAGTAGAAATGTCTAAAGTAGGTAATAAACACTAAATGGATACCAGAATGCTGAACACAGCACAACGTACTAGCAGAACGAAGAGAATTCTCCGTGATGAGGGGCAAGGGCTGCCCTTCTCTGTGGGTATAGGGACAAATACTTAGAAAGTAGTTAGGGATTCTGTGGTTTAGTAAGCTGGTGGTGGTAGCAAGTGTCTGCTAGGACCAATAAAGTCTCACTAACATGATGCCTGAACATGAGCTGAACAAGGAGCGCAGCAGACATGCAAAGCAGACAGGGAGAAGAGCATGAGGCCTCAACCTACACAAAAAACTACAGGCAGTGAAGGAGTACTGAACGGGACCAAACAGTCTTCCAATGCCTATACGAAATGGTCAGCCCCGAAAACATACATGCAAGTGACATTATACAGAATGAGCAGGTTATACATGAGCATGTTATACAGAGCAGGTTACATTTAAGGATATATATGTGTACACACACACACACACACACACACACACACACACACACCAACAATCAACAGAAGAAGAGTCCATGAGTTCAAAAGAGAGCAAGGATGAGTATACGGGAGGGGATGAAGGGAGGAAAAGGGAAGGGAATGATGCAATTATAATCTCAAAGAAAAGTCACTTTTTAAAAAGGAATGAAGAGGGCGGCTGAGACTCAAACACCATCTAAAAGAAAACAGGCAGACACTTGTGATTCCCTTCCTGAGACTCAAGAACGAGGGACGGAGTGAGAACTCGAGGGTGTCTCTGCAGCAGCTGGCGATAAGTAGGAGGGGCCCTGAGAGCTGCTCTTGCTGTGATGTCCTAAGCCTGAGGCTGCATGATGCATACAAAGGAAGTCTGTTGTGCTAAAATAAAAAATTCTCTGCATACTTACACTTTGTATAATGTTTTGTATATGTCACTAAATTAATTTCCAAATTTGCTTTAATGAGCATACAAGAGAAGAAAAGGGAAAATAACAAAATTATGATCTAATTACTTAGGTCAAGGAGGAAATCAGACTAGAAATCATTCGCAAATAAGATGCATTTAGAGGGCTCAGCGGATAACGCACTGGCCACAAAGCATGAGGACCAGAGTCCAGATACCCAGCATCCACATAAGAAAGCCGTACACAGTGATATGCATCTACAAAGCAACAGTAAGGAGGTGGAGACAGGTGGGTCACTGAACTCATTGGTAAGGCTGCTGTCACATACGTAAACTCCAGGTTCAGTGAGAGATTCTGCCTCAAATAATAAGGTGAGGATTGATCAAAGAAGGTACTCAATGTGAACCTCTGGCCTCCACACTCATGCATACAAAATAAATAAAAAAATAAAAATAAAAATGATGCATTTAAAAGTAAAGTATCTAGATCTTCACACACCCTTCTCTGATCATGTATGAGCTTCACTTTTGAGGATATAGACTTCCTTAAATATATTTGCTTTGCTCAACTTCATACCCTTCAAAAATTTAATTGTAAATATTTGGGATATTTTATTTTTTATTTTTTAAAAATTGAGGACTGGGGTACAGGTAGCTCTGTGTTTGAGAGCACTGGCTGTTCTTCTAGAGGACCCGGAGTTCAAGTCCCAGCACATACATGGCAGCTCACAACTCTTTGTAACTCTAGTTCCAGGGGACCTGATGCCCTCACACAGACATACATGCAGGTCAAGCACCAATCCACATAAAAAGAAATTAACTTACTTGGCATTATAGAGGTTTACGTAATGAACTTAAATTGTTACCACACAAACTGTGATCCATTACAAATTTTTCAAACTTTCTCCAAGGAGCCAGCACTTCCTCCCACAGGTCTACTGTGCTGTGCGTGCATGTATGACTACAGCCAACATGTCCAAGGGTGAACTTCCCCACATGCGGTCTCTAAGATGCATTTGAAACAAAACTTCACTGACCGCATGCAATATATGTGTAAGACTGAAACTGGTCTTAGTAAGGACTGAGGAAATTCCAGCCTATCCACATTCATGTCACTAGATCATTGCTAATTTCTGGCATGATAATGATACTATGACTACAGTTTTAAATGGAATTCTTATCATGTAGAGATGCATTCTAAAAGTGTTGCAGATGAAACATGGGACCTGAGTTTTGCTCCAATGATGCGGGAGGACACATCCGAAACAAGGGTGGCCCTGAGCTAACGAGCGCTGCAACTGAGCTATGACATTGAAGAGAAGATAGCTACCTCTGCTCTTTCCGGAACATTTCAAATTGCCCACAAGTAAAAAACAAGCAAGCAGGCAAACAAACAAAAAACAGTAAAAATCACAAGCAAATAATTATTTTTCACGATCTCCCATTTAGGAAAAATACAAGTGTATTGTTCTCTGAACACAAGCTATTTATAAACTCATGGCATGCTCATTCGTACCAGACAGTCACATCACCAATCACAATGATGAGACCGTCAGAAGACAACAGTAAGCTTCCCAGCTGTAAACAAAGCAGACACCCCAAAAGAGAAACCATGACTTAGTAGGTACGCATTCCCTCTCTAACCCCAAGCACTGAATGTCCTCACGTGGGGAGAAAGGAAGACTTTTGGGAACAGAACCAGAGGGTATGGTAAATTTATATTGTGTGTGAAAGCAAGTTCCAGGGACATAGGTAGGGCAGAGATGCTGGATGCTGTGCTGGTGCCTCATTTAAAGATGGACGCTCAACTTCAAAGACATCGTCAAGACTCCCTCCTTACCTTCACGTTAAGACTGGGTTGAGAGTTCATATAATTAAATAGTTGCTCGTAATTCCTGTACTGCAGATCCCACTCTGTGTATTCACTGAACCGGAAATCGTCTCCCAGAGGAGCCAGGAGAACTTTAGTGCGGAAAAGTTTTGACTTTTTCCGGTACTGATCTAGTAGCATTTGAGCCCTGTGAAAGAAAGGGGGAAACCATGAAAAAGTATAACAGGAAAAGCTGACGCCGTAGCGCTGTAAAAGGGTAACTTTAGGGATTCAAAGGCATATTATATGGAAAAATAGCATTAATTTAAAAAAATAGGTATAAGACAGACTTTTTCCATCACTTAGTGTCTATTATAAATGGCCACAAATTCTGATTGTAGGGAAACCATACAGTTTTCCAATAGATACCCCTTTGAAAAATTACAGCGAACTGAGAAGTTAATATCCTAGAATCAACCCCTTCCTTGCCACAGCATTAGAGAGCAGACAGCCCACACATTAAAGCAATCTCATATAGGAAGACATAAGGTTCCTCAACTACATATCAATACTGAACTTGACTCTACTTTAATATTCCACTTTCTAACTTAATAAAAACAATTCTAGTAGTCCGGTAAAACACAGAAGAATGCAAACTTTGAAAAAGATTAAAAGGTATAAATCATAACTCATAATATTTTATTGAATTTTTTATTTTCTTTTCCAAAAGAACAGCCATCCCTGCACACCTGCCACCAACAGTCCCATCACTGTCACACGGCCCTTTCTATTAACAACAGGCTCGTGCAAGGGAGCTGAATTAGCTCTTCTGGTTCCCACCCTCTTGAAACTTTGAACCATGACCCTCACAGCCAGCCAAACACAATGTGCTGATGTCAACAGCTTTTACTCTTCAGATCCAGCATTCTGGAGACATGCCTTTGGAGGATGCTGAGTTGGGCAGCATTGAGAAAACAGGAAGAGAGGCTCATGAGATGAAATTAAGTAAGCAGATGAACCCAAAATCATTCTGTGTACAGAAAGCCAAAGCTGAGGAAGCTAGCATTTAAATGACAAGGATATTTTCTTGCTTAGTATTCCAATTTTCTCTCCAAAGATAATTCAAAAGTAAATTCCAATTCCCAATAGAAAACTTATGAAAGTACCTCAAAGAACATCAATAAGAATCATTTTATGAAAAATAACACTAAATTAAACTTAGAGTCCCATATGGGCTTTCTGAAATTTATAGTCTCTGAGACTGTTTTGCAAATAAAATTTTAGCAATCATTTAGCAGCTTGATAAGTAGAATATAACCACAGTTATCACATGATTCTTAGTTTTCTGAGATTAGTGTTTGATCAGGTTTTAATCCTTTTTACCAAGAACATAACATTTTACATTTCCTAAAAATACTTTTAGATTATTACTTATAAATGCAAATGCATATGAGCAATGAGATTAACTACATATAAACAGAACTTCCTCCCCAGAAAAAGGAATAAAAAGAAAATATAACAACAGATAAAGAACATGTACCAAGAATGAGCACCCAATTACACTCCTGAGGTATCCATAATTTAAAAAAAAAATGGTTGACTAATAGATGAAACATAGCTTAAATATACATGTCTTATAACAGAAAAGACAGTGCAAATATTGCCATGCCTATATGTCTGGCATCCTTCATAACCTGTGAGCCCAGCTGAGAAAAACCTTATCCCTTGCAGCACGCTGTAGACACTCGAGATGGACGGATGGATGAACAGCTAACTGGCCAGCACCCACATCTGAAGGCATGCAGCTACTATTTGTTCTTGACTTAGTCTATGCTAACAAATGTCAATTAAATCCCTAACTCTAAGATTGTCTGATATTCAATGAAAAGAAGCAATTTAGGGCTGGAGAGATGGCTCAGAGGTTAAGAGCATTGCCTGTTCTTCCAAAGGTCCTGAGTTCAATTCCCAGCAACCACATGGTGGCTCACAACCATCTGTAATGGGGTCTGGTGCCCTCTTCTGGCCTGCAGGCATACACACAGACAGAATATTGTATGCATAATAAATAAATAAATGCTTTAAAAAAAGAATTATTTTAAAAAAAAAGAAGCAATTTAAATTACAATAGGTCAAAAATTAAAATGGTGGATGTTTTCTCTTTGGAAAATTAGAAGAAGCCAATGAACTGAAACTATCAAAAGATTGTCTATTACAATTAAATCTACTTCTCTTTAGCTATTGAACAAGGGAAAGATGTCACTAAGTTAGCTGGAATCACTATATTTGATTTATTCTTATGACAATTTAAAAAAAAAAGATGGTATATGGGTATTAAGCAACCAGCAGCTCACATTTCAGAAGTTTTTAAAACTCTACACAAGTATAGTGCACGCATTCTCTCACATCCCTGGGGAGCCTGAAGCAACTTGAGAACCACTGCACTTGGTAGGAGATATATTCCTGAGGAACAATCTCTGAAAGGTTGCATAGCAATACAATTACGCAAAATGTGTCTTGTCCCTAATAACATACATCCTCCAACAGGCACCTTCAGTAGCACCAAAAGACTAAAGAGAACCTCCCCAACTGAAACATCCGGCTAACCCGAGGGGCTGTGAACACCTGTCCATACAACTGCTTGCTAAGTGGACAGGCATCGTCACTCATCGCCAGTCTTCTCTTCACTATAGCCGCTAATAAATACAGCCATGCTCGCTCTCAAATGCCTGACCAACCTCTCCTAGAGGTACCCTAGACCCGGTCAGTGTCACAGCCACTGCGAAGTAAGAATCTGATGAAGGCTGGCACAGGTCTGATACAATGAGGGGCTCACACTGGCGTGTGTCCCGAATGACAATCCATCAAGGTCAAATGGCCCAGTATCACTTTCCTCCTCCCAAACATTTTAAAAAGATTGTTTCAGTTTTTGAAATCAAAACATAAACATGCAATTTCCCCCTTCCTTTTCCTCCCTCCACTCTTTCTCATGTAACCTCCCCTTGCTCTCTCTTAAAATTCCTGACTTCTATTTCTTTAATCGTTGATCTGTGTGTGCATGTGTGTGTGTGCGTGTGAGTGATCTGTGTGTGTGTTTAGCCTAAACATACAGAAAACCTACAACTGCCACTTTACTAAACCACACATTTTTCAAGTAATATCTAAATACATAGATAGGATACTACATAAATGCTAATTTCTTTGTGAGATGAACTACATATAAACAGAACTCCCTCCTGGTTTATGCATTACTGTATCAATTTATTTAAAAAGTTACTCAACCATCCCCATGTAACCTCCCCCTTGTTCTCTCTCAAATTCATAACCTCTATTTCTGATATCTATATATGTAGGTATAAACATATCATAGATATATGAAATACATACACATAATATATCACACCCCTCTCACTTTAAGGGTAAGAACTGAGCTTTGTAAGAGCCAAAGTGAGACTCTAAGTAACTTGAGACGTTCCCTTCACCACTGCACTTTTGCTGAAGAATCGACCCGTCCTTGCAACTTTTATTCACATGTATCTAAACATAAATAATTCTAATTTACATCTTTTATAAGTCAAAAACATCAGAAAATTGCAAAGCTGTGTATTCAACTGAGCTGTGCATAGTCACCATTACTGAAATCGTTATTAAGGTAAGAGATAATTATACTCTTCATGTGCTCCATTCCAATAAATGTGTTTTTGCAGGTGAGTTACTTTTCTTACCAATTTTTACAACGGGGACCAAGAGTCTTATTATCAACAGAAGTATATGAAATCAATCAAACCCAGTAGAAAGCTTTTATAATGAGCATAGAGGAGATGGTAATAAAGCATATTACAGGCTAGCCATTGTATATTGATCCACATTGTTCACTTGCCATTAAAATTGTAACGCCTAAAGGTATGGTCGAGGTGCTGGCATTTTGAAGTGACTTTAGATCTGGTTTGAATGAGGATAATGCTGGCTGCCAACACCCATTTATTCGATCCTTCAACAATTCAGAGTAGCCACGGTGTTCTTGGTGTCTCACAAACCATGTATTTTTATACCTGCTTTGCACATTTCCCGGAGATATTGCTTCTGGTGGGACTCCCCAGGGACAACCATATCTGCCTCCAGGAAGCCGTTTAAAATCAAACTGGCAGCATATTTTAGGATCAGGTCCACAGGTGTGAGGGATGTCATAGCTGTAGAAGGGCATCATGTGGCACAAAATATCTGTGCCGGATCCAAGATCTAAAATAAAAAGCCAACAAATTCCTGTTCACAAAACTGTTTCTCCCCAGAACTTCTCAAATGCCATTACTTTATACAAATCTAGGTAATGCAAGCTGTGCCCTAGATCAGCAGTCACTTTTCTACCCCAGAAGCATTTCCCAGCCACGGCTGAAGGAAGATCTGAGGCTCACCCTCTTTCACCTCTTCTATCTGCTGGAACTGAAATAGAAAAGTCCCTGATGAACCGGCAATTGCTGACATGGAGGATACAACCTGAGCAAAAGTAAAAGTTACAGCTGGCTCATGCAAAACCATGACCTTGTCCACCCCAGGCTGCCAGCTTCTGCTACATCTGTTCCTAGGGACACACTGTGACAGCTCCATCAGCCAGAGAGGCTAGGTGAGACAAGGAATGGGGGAGAGCTGAAGGAACAAAGAAGAAGGGGTGGGCAGAGGAGGAGGAGGAAGCCCTGGCCAGAGGCCAGTTCCCTGCAGCAGGAGAGAAAGTAGAACACTGGAAAGTTCATGAAATGTCTCCTGCTGGTCCCCAGCAATGAGTCAGTGGCATTTTCCATCACAAAGGGTAGACAGGAAAGGGGAATTTCCAATTCAAAACTCAAAGCAAGCAAAAATAGTATAGAAACTAAGTACAAGCCATTGATAGAGGATTGTGTTTTAGTTAAGCCCTCCATGTCAGCGTGAAACTACTGCCCTGAACAGTCAGAAGCAGACCTCTGGGTGGGTTAGAGGTTTGAGAGAATGACTCTATATTTTAATAGCCCCTCCTTTTATGTATGTGTGCATTTCCAGGTTCTTCGATGGGTATTGCTTCTTTAATAAAGACAAAGCAATCAACACATATTTTTAACAATGAAAATAACTGCTTCATTAAGAATAAAACACACATACAAACTTCACCTAATTTGAAAACATCTTTCAAGCAGCCACATACTCAAGCCTATTAGAGAAGACCTAACCAGTTTTAACTACTTCTTTGGCAAAACTTTAAACTATTCAAAAAACCATGTTCCTGTGCTATACCCTGCAAGAGTGAATAAACTACACCCCCAAGTGTGACACCAAGGACAATGGTCACTGACAGTGATGCAGGCATACAGCCTGTCATTAGTCCCAAAAGTGGTGGTAATAGCTTCCATCTTTCTTCTTCTGACCAAGACATGGACCCAGTACCTTTCCTAACACCCGCCATGAGGCAGCTTATTTTACATAGTTCAGTCGCATGTGTTTGGTTGTGTCTACATTGTATTAAATCAAGCTACAATCTCCTTATACACAGGATATTTTCTATATTCTGTCCTAGCTGTTGTAAATACATAAAACTACTCAATTATTTCTTGCCAACTGTACTAAATCAAAATATAATTTCCTTATACACAGGATTATTTTCTATATTCTGTGCTAGCTTCGGTAAATGCATAAAACTATTCAATAATTTCTTGCCAACTGATAATTGTAAACAACAATTTACACGAAACACGACAGTTTTTAAGCAAAGCGTCTTCAAATTAATTTTTTGTTTTTCAGGTTAAGATATATTACGTTACCCCACACATGATGTAATACCCTGCAAGTTCTAAGCTTCCCTGCATAGTAAGTTTTTCCAGAAAGATAGGCAGACAGACAGACAGGAGGTAGGTAAATAGATACGTAGATAGATAGGTAGGTAGATAGATAGATGATAGATATAAATAGATAAATAGACAGATGATAGATAGATAAATAGATAGATAGAAGACAGGTAGGTAAATAGGTAGGTAGGTAGGTAGGTAGATACGTAGGTAGGTAGATAGATAGATGATAGATAAATAGACAGATAGATAGATGATAGATAAATAGATAGACAGATAGAAGACAGGTAAGTAGGTTGGTAGGTAGGTAAATAGGTAAGTAGATAGGTAAGAAGAGACAAATAGATGATACATAACTAATATATCTAATTATATTCTGTTGAAATACAGGAACACATATGGAGAAGTTATTTTTTAGATATAGAATAACTTCTTTTCTAAATCACTTGGGGCACAGATACCTCAGGGACCAATAGTGATGTAGTCAGTGACCTCCTCGCAGCCTTTCAGCAACAACACTTTAGAGGTGGAAGTCAGAGTCACCCACTGGCACTGAGGCGGAAGCTCCAACAACAGCCAGCACATGCAACCAGTCAGACCTCTCCAAATGTCTTCACAAAACTCAGCTTCTGTTTCTTTACCACACATGCCCACAGGCAAAGATTAAAAACAATTCGGTGGGAAAATGGTGCACACCTTTAATCCCAGTACTCAGAGGCAGATTTCTGTGAGTTTGAGGCCAGCCTGGTCTACAGAGTGAGTTCCAGGCAGGACAGGTTCCAAAACTACATCGATAAACCCTGTCTTGAAAAATAAAACCAACAAACAAACAAATCAGGAGGAGCACAAATAAAAAAGCTTAATGATAACAATAGAACTCAAAAAGATGGAAAAACATGAACAAATCAAATCCAAACCCAGCCAATAGCAAGAAGTAATAAAAAATCAGAGAAGAAACCTGTGACACAGAAAGAAATAAAATGAAACAAAGAATCAATCAATCTAAGAGCTGGTTCCCTGAGAAGATGAAGAAAATTGACAAACCCTTGACCCAACTAACCAAAAGAAAGAGAGGACCCAAATTAACAGTTAGAAATAAACAAGGAAACATTACAATAGACAACAAAGAAATTCATAATATTATATGGGAATATTTTAAAGACCTGAACTCCATTAAGATGGAAAACCTAAAAGAAATGGATGGTTGTTCTATGGCTAGTGAAACCACCACATTTAAACCAAGAAGTTCACAACATAAACAAATCCCCAATAAATGAGCAAACTGAAACAGCCTTCTAGCTTTAAAAAAAAAAAAAAAAAAAGTCCAAGGCCAGATGGATTTACATCATACTATTAGCTACCTTTTTTAAAAAAACCTATAATACATGTAGCCTTGTATATAAATATACATAAATAATTTTAATGAACTTATCTCATTGAGGTTAATAGTGCTAACCTTCCAAGATCCAAAGACCACAGAAAAAGCCATCTTTGAAGTTGTTGATGAGGGCTGTCCATGAGACTTCCCAAAACATACAGGCTTATACCACTGCCCTTGGCTGTCCCCAAGGCAGAAGATCAGTCCCTGATACAGAAGACCCATGTCCTTCAAAAACAAGGCAGAGCTCCCAATGCTGGAACTAACCTGAAGGACACTTCCCTGAGGACTAGCTTTCAATAGTACCTGAAATGCATGCAAGCTTCCAAAGGAAGGAGGCAAACAACAGTCGCACCCAGCTCTAAATGCCTACGAATTACATCAGTGACCAGCACGGTACAACAACCCATAGGGTGCAGGAGCAGCATGCATCCCTTAGCGGCATCCAACATCCCTCTAATTAGACTTGGGTCACACTCAGCAAGAGAAAGACCATGTCTGGTACTGGAAAACTAGCTCACTACTCAGTACTAGTGAATCCGTGGTAACTGGAGGAGAAGCTATACTCACTACTTTTTACTAAACCAGTATAACTTCTAACAACAATCTAAACACTTGTCCTTACACTCACAGGTGAGTGTAGTCTTCACTCTTCATTAAGGAAACTTCACTTGCAACGGACAGTGATTAGTACAGAAAACCACGACCAATCAAGATGCAGAGCTGTGGGGCACAGTCCCTTTGGATACAGCTACAAAACACTCCTGCGCCTAAGGCTCAGGGAAGATGGTGGAAAAAGGAGTAGAAGATTGCGAGAGCCAGGAGACCAGAAAGTTTGCTATGAGACTGTCCTTTCAACTCATGTCATAAGTTACATCCACAAACTCTAAACACCCTGACTGCCCAAATGAGATATGAACAAGGAGGACACCAGTGGACAGGCAAAAGTAGATGGTGAAAAGGCCAAGAGGCCTCAAAACCCTAAGCAAAGAGCTGCACACAACCAAGGAATGCTGAGAGTGAAACAAATGGTCTTCCCAAGGAAGAGCACACGAACTGGTTACTCCATACTGTGAAAACACGCATAAGAGTAACACTATACAATGTGCAGGTTACATTTAGAAAATATGCATAATATATCACACAATAACAACAAAAAAAGAGGACATTAATTTGAAAGAGAGCAAGCAGGGTATATGGGAGAGTCTGGAAGGAGGAAGGGATAGGGAGAAATGTTTCAATTACATTTTATATGAAAAATTAAAAAGTAATAAATAACATAAATTAAGATGTTTCTATTCAGTGGGTGTTGTAAAGGTAGAGACCTTCCATGAAGCTAAACCCAGTCTCCTCCAGGAAAAGCTGGATAAAATTTGCTTCAATTTGTCTGCATACAGGAAGGCTAAGGTCTCCCTGGTAGGACAGGATCAAGGTCAGTTTGAGGGAATGTCTTATAAGACACAGAGACAAGAGAGGAGGAAGGAACACTAGCTGTGTATAAGACACAGAACTGCACAAGTTCTAAGGCATGCTCAACTCCCTGAGAAAAAGGTGCTTTCCCCACGAGACCAATGGGAAAGCATAAGCTGCCGCAATACTAAACGCTGTATCTATTTGCTTCTGTTGGTCATAGAAATAATTCCTTGGTTTTCCAAACATGAACTGACATCAATGTTTATAAGAACCTTGACACAAATACAATGGAAAATAACTGTCCTATAACAAAAACTACCTTTTTGCAGTCCGATGTACAAGGCCTGCGCTGTAAATAACACCCACTGTGGTGTGGTGCTTTGGATGAGAATTGCCGCATAGGCTCCTATGTCTGAACACTTGTTCCAAGTTGGCAGAACTTCTTGGGAAGGATTAGGAGGTGTGGCCTTGTTGGAATGGTTGTGGTGGTGGTGGTGTGAGAGGTTGTCACTAGTGGTGAATTTGAGGTTTCAAAGGCCAATGCCATTCTAGTTGGCTCCCTGTTTTGTGGTTATGTCTTATGATGTAAATTCTCAGCTACTGTTCCAGGACCATGTCAGCCTGCCTGATGGCATGTTTCCTGAATCCCTCCCCCAGCCATGATGATCATAGATTCTAACCCTCTCGAACTATGAGCCTCAACAAGCATTTTCTTTTCTAAGTAGGCTTGGTTTTAGTGTCTCTTGATATCAATAGAAAAATGACTAAGACACCCACACTGCTGTAAGTTTAGAACCATACAGCTCAGCCAAATGGAACCATTGGCTTTCATCAAATACTATGTACCCCAATTCTGCCCCCCAAACACTACATACCCCAATTCTGTCTCCAAAAAAATTCCAGAGTTTTTTGCAAAGAGAAGTGTTTCTTCACTGCATAATGGATTCTCTGGACGAGCATGTGTGAAAATCCAGAACGTTTTAGAAGATAAGCCATTGTAGGTGAATGTCCAAAAGGATCTATGGCCCAACCCGATCGAGGTTTCACTCCTGTTGATAAAAAAGAAGTGTTAGTTTACTTTTTTTTTTTGATTTTGTTGTTTTGAAGGTATGTGAAATTAAGAAAAAAAAAAGAAGTTACAATACACTGAGACTCATCAGAGTTTCAGAGTCTCCTGTGCTTGAAGAGAAAGGGAGCACTCACTACACAACCACACAGCTATGATTACGTGACTGCCAACCACTGGAGGTAGACCAACACTCAGTCTGTCACAGAGGATTAGACAACCCAGAGACTGGATGATCTGTCACTTCAAGTCACCCATCAAATCTCAACAGCCTGCCATTACCTTTAAACAGCTCAACATCATCATGCCACACAAGGCAGACCTGATTGAAATAACTGCCTGCCTCACACGCTCCAATGAGTCTCAAGGCATCCTGACGCTCTTCCTTTCTCTCTACCTAGAATGAGGTCAATGGAAGGCTTCAAACAGAGCAGTTACAAGAGCCATCAGCTAAAATGTGCCTCTGCTTCACGGAGGACAAACAGTGACAAAAATAAATAAAGGCACAGGTTAATGAGACAAGAACATTCATCTAGCAGTATAAAATTTGATCACTCCATTAGTCAAGACTCTCAAAGACGTCTTCGACGCACAGTATAAAACTTGGCAAAACTAATAGAGCAGTCTGTGTGCAGGGTTTTTTTCCATTCAAGCACCTGTTTAGTATTCCCACACATCTACAATGATGAGGGTTACAACAATGAGTTACACCTGAACCTGGCTTAGGTAGCAGAGTTATCGGTCAAACAGCTATGCCCCAAAGAAACTCCTAAGACAGGAGGAAAAGGAACCTTGCTGAATAATTCTCAAGTATAATGCAGGAAGCTGCAAAGGAGACTGAGAGAAAAAGCAAAGACACACAAGACTCAATTAAGTCAAAGTACACACACACACACACACACACACACACACACACGAGTTGGTGAGGAGGAGGAGTAGGATAGTTAGTATTCTTGATGTATCACCTATAAATTTATTATATTTCATTTCATCCATTGTGCTGGATAGTTTCATGTCAACTCAAGACAAGCTATAGTCATGTGAGGAGGGAACCTCAACTGAAAAAAATCCCTCCACAAGATTGGGCATTTCCTTAGTCATTGATGGTGAAGGGCCCTGTCTATTGTGAGTGTGTCCCTGGGCTGGGGGTCTGGGCTTCTATAAGAAAGCAGGCTGAACAACAAACCAATGAATAGCAATCCTCCATGGCCTCTGCATCAGCTCCTGCCTCATCTGAGTTCCTGTCCTGACGTCATCCTTCATGATGAATCTTGAGTTTGAAGTGTAAGCCAAATAAACTATTTTGCTCCCCATGTTGCGTTTGGTCACGGCGTTTCATCACAGCAACAGTAAACCTAACTAAGACATTAGTAATTCAAATATCTGGGGAGAGTATGTGGACGTATGTGTGGGCAGAGCGGAGTTCTGTGAAGCAAAAGCGTCCTCTGGAAGAGCAGTCACTCCTCCTAACTGTAGAGCCTTCTCTCTAGTCCCCTCCTCCAAACTACTAATTAGAAAGAAAACCTTTAATAAAGAAGTGTAGCAGATACCTCAGACTGACCAAGGTTAGATCAACACTGGCACAGGGAGGAACCATGCTGCTCCTAAGATGTAGGAGATGGAAGAACTGTCAGCACTGCGATGTGCTGGCCAAAGAGATAGATACTACAGCACTAATTTAGCCTATTTCCGAGGAAACAAATTCAGATTGACAGACTTTTTCCAAAATTGGCTTGTACTCTTCAAAATACTGTGGTCAAGAAATCCCAAGAAAAGCTGAGGAAATGATGGAGATTAAGGAAAACTAAGAGACGTGACAACTGAATGTAACACGCGAACCTGGACCAGACCCTCGACTCTGAGTGAGGATCAGCAGCCTCTACAGGCTGTGGTGATGAGGTAGCTGAGATGCTCTGGATGCAGCACGTGAACTATCCTGTCCTGCTACATCACCGCTAACACTCCTGGTTTGACAACTATCTTCTAATTACAAATGCAAGAGTCCTGATTTCTCAGCAAATACACTACCAGGTGTTTAGAGATCGAGACAAGAGCAACTCTGACTTACTGTCATGTGGCTCATTAAAACATACACACACATACATGAACCTATGTTCAGTCCCTTCCAAGCAATGTTCTAGAACACTTTATGAGTTTGCAACTTAAGGAGTAATTATCATCACATTCTAAGAAGGCCTTCAAATGTCAGAGACTTTAGTATCCATCAGTTTAGAACTGCAGCGCCATTGGTGATTTTCCCCTTATGGAAATCACTGGAACCACACAGGAACAACCAGCTGCAACGGAAAAAGAAATCCAAACAACAAAAACACCGAAAAGAAGATGCATACTGCATCTTAAAAAAAAAAAAAATAACAACACCAAACAAAAAACTTGGCTAGGGCTGGGGAGAGACTTCTGGATTCCAGAATTTACCAGGGTTTTCCTTGGCATTAAACAAATAATTTTCTTTTTTTTTTAACAAATAATTTTCTTAAAGGTAAGAGGAAGGTTCAGGAGTAATATAAAAAAAACAAACTTTTATAATTAAGAATAAGTAGAAAATTCAGACTATTATAATAGTATACGTCACAAGCAGTTACAAATTATGTTTCATCTTCCTTCTGCTGAAATGCTACCATCCTGCTTTTCTATGCAGAATACCAACTACTTACATAAAGTATTGTTTAACACAGAGATTACTACATATAATTATTATTTTGTTATAAAGAAAACGTTGGGTTTGTCATAAAACAATTTTAATTGACATTTTAGATAGAAAGCAGATTATATCTAAAATTACAGAAATACTTTTAGTATTATTTAAAAAATCTGCCTCCAAGAAGGCTCTGTAGACATAAACTGTTGCAGGAAGTTTTTCAAATGCTCATAACATTTTTGGGAATGTAAAGGGTGCAATGCTGACTAGTTATTACATTAAATATCATAAACCAATAAATAATTCATATATATGTAGTGCATTAAGAAAGAAATCTCATCTCACTTATAAAAACAAATATAAAAATCATTAAAAAAAAAAAAAACCACTACACAAATTGAACTCCACAGCACCCAAGCCAGAAGGGACTTGTTCTGGAAGTCAAGGACTTTTTCATTGAGCAGACTGCCATGATACTCACACAACAAATTAGAAAAATCACATAACGTTACTAGTCGTCTAAAAGAAATGCAGTATGTACTGCAAATTGGAAGGTACTAAAAAGAATCTTCTCGACACTATTAAAAATATCTACATAAAATAATAGATTGATAACATCTACTATCTTTAACCAATTTCATTAAGTATCTGAAATAAGAAAGGCATGCCACTTTTAACATGTGACTATTGCAGAATGTTTGAACAAAGCAAACAGATATATGGTCTAAATACTAACTGTATTAAACAGATAATTTTCATTTTTAAGATAGGACAGTTATTATACGATAAATTATCTAAAGTATTAGCAGTAATAAAAAGAGAAAGTAAACTCACCACTCACACATACAAATCAAAAGTTGTCTTAAATACTAGTATTAAATAGCTAAAAGAAAGAAGAAAGGAACTGCCATGGCTAGAGTTAATTGTAGACTTGGCAGATTCTAAAACCATCTGGGTGACAGGCCTTGGACATATCTGTGGGGAACTATCTCGACCATGTCAATTGATGGGCAAAGACACTTCTCAATTGCAGTTAGGGTTCGGGCTACGTGTGTGGACACATTGGGTTGGCACTAGTTGGCACTCACTGCCCTCTTCTTAAGGTGGATTCGAAGGGAGCAACTGCTTCCTCTCCTGACACCTTAACTTTCCCATCATGATGGACTGTAACACAGAACTGTGAGCTAAAATAAATTCTTTCTCCCGTAAGCTGCATTGTGAGAATATTTTATCACAGCAACGGCAGAAGAAACTAAGACAAGTCTCATTAAAAATAAAAGAACAGAGGCTGGCAAGATGGCTCAGTGGGTAAAAGGACTCGCTGTGCCAGCCTCGTGACCCAAGTTCAATCCCCAGAACTCATGGCGGAAGGAGAGAGCAAACTCCTAAAAGCTGTCTTCTGACTAACATGCATGTACTGTAGTACACACATATCTGCACGCACCTACACACCACACATACACAAGAGGGGCGGGCGACACTCAGACACAGAGGGAGTAATAAAATCATAAAAGCAAATGAACAATCACAAAATGGTAGAAAATCTTCATACAGCATATAGACACGAAATGGTAGAAAATCTTCATACAGCATATAGTCATGAAATGGCTCAGATTCTGAACAAAGAACACACACACAAAGGTAGCAACCCACCTGAAAAGGGTGAGACTTTAAAACTTCAAAATAAGCAAAACAATGGGCAATAAACACAAAAATATACTCAACATTCTTAGCTGTGAAATAAATGCAAGCTGAAACAACAAAATCATTTCATCTCGACTGAAATCATTACTTGAAAAGACTGGCATTAGAAAAGTTGGCAAAACTACGGAACAAATTCATTGCTGGCTGAGTGTAGAATAGAAAAAGCACTCCGCAAAGCTTTGCCATACCTATAAAGTTAAGCACAATGTACCCAGCAATTCTATTCCCAGTATTTATCGATGACAATGAAAGATGCTTTAAAAAGAGCTCGGACATAATTGCGTGTGAAAGCCTGTGTCATACAGCTAGCACCTAGAAGCACACTACAGACATTTCACAGGAATCTACTTTAAAAATCAAAAGCTACTTAGCCATAAAAAGGAGTGAGTTAGCAACATATACAAGTCCCAAACACAAAACCAATCACTGCTTTACATTAGTGACAAGATACAAGACAGCTATACAAAAAACCACCCCCCAGTAAAAAAACCCCCAAAAAACTATTCCTAACTGAATCAAGAAAATAAATCCCACTTACAGTGGCCCACAACAAAATAAAATATCTAGAACTAAATACAACAAAGAAACGAAAATAAAAGCCATGAAAACATTACTGAGGGAAACAGGGTCTACATGAATGGAAACACAGCTCATGTTCACGTAACAGGATTTCATGCGGCTAACACGGCAGAGTTTCCTGTTTACCAACATATTCTACACATTCCTACCAAAATCTTATCTTATATATAAAAGTGTTTTGCCTCCCTGTAAAGTTATGTGCACAAATTTGCATGAAGTGCCCAAAAAGGCCAGAGGAGGGCAACAGATTCTCTGGAACTGGAGTTACAAGCAGGTTTCAGGGCTTAAAAGTTACGGGGTTCACATATCTGAGGCTGCTTGGACTCTACTAAGTAGACCAGAATGACCTCAACATCCTGATTCTCCTGCCTCCACCTCCTGAGCGCTGAGACTACAGGTGCACACCACCATGTCCAGTTATGTGGTGCTAGGAATAGAACCCAGTGCCTTGTGCATGCTAAGTACTCTACCTACTGAGCCACATCCCCAAGCACGGCTAATAGTCCTAACATTCATGGACACACATGTGTGCATGTACGCGAGCACACACACAAATACACGAGTAAACAAGTTTTTTTTTTTCTTTTAAGTTGGTATGATCATGCTTCTGAATATCACATTTTAATACAAAGCTTTATAATCAAGACAGTATGATACTGGCATGAGGGTAGACATTCTCAGCAAGAATGACAGGACAATTCAAGAAGAGAAGAAGCATCTTTCCATCTGGGGTATTAGGACAAAGGGACATTGTCATACAAAAGAACAAGTGTGGAATTCTACCCATATCTCACACACACACAGGCTAACTGAATCACAGATATAAAACCTAACCCCCAAAAATTAACAGAAAGGAAACTAACCCATCACCTTGGCTGAGAAAATGTCTTCTTACTATGTCGTCCAAACCACAAGTGACAAAGAACAAGGAAATCAGACATACTTGGGGAGAAAACTGAACCTGAACAGAATATGCACTAATTTATATAGCATGCACATTTTTTAATATTATAAAAGAGAGTGATTTAAAATATAAAGAAAGAAGTAAGCATAGTGGTTTTTATGTACATATTACATAATTTCACTGAAGGCACCCTGCATTTTGATATCTGTGAGGAATTCTAGAACCAGTACCCAAAGCTTATATTCAAAAAGGTGAGTGGGAGCCTGGGACAGAGGCAGGGAAGTCACAAGAGAGGTGGGTACCAATGCATATTGATGTGGGAGTGTTCTCCTGCATTTTGTATTACTCTTATTGGTTGAATAAAGAGCTGCCTGGCTTATAGGTCAGCCCTTGGGTGGGCGGAGTAGACGGAACGGAAGTTCTGAGGAGAAGAAGGAAAGTGAGCCAGACGCCATGAGGCTCCCATCGGAGATGGAGGTACCTTAGGACCGTCCAGTAAGTCATCACCTCATGGCGACTTACAGACTTTTATAATGGGTTAGTCTAGATGTGAGAGCTAGCCAAGAAAAGGCTAGTGATAATAAGCCAGGCAGAGTTTAAATGAATACCGTCCTCACGTGGTTATTTCGGGTGCAGGCGGCCAGCCGCTGAGTGGGTCAGCGGTTGGTGGCTTGGGAGCCTGGCGGCTGGGGAACACAACACGCACACCTCTCCCCTAATTACAACAGCATATGAGGTTTGTTGTATAGATGTGCACAAGGTATAAACACAGATCATGGAATATCTGTGCAATTCTGTGAGCATAACACACCACCAAACTGTAGACTTTAAACAAGCACACTTTGTTATATGTAAATCTGTCACAATCAAGTTATAAAGCAAAATTGTACTGTGCAAAGAAACTAGATGCAAAGGAGTATACTATGAATCTGTATGTGAGCTCTTCAAAAAGCAAAGTGCATCTACAAAAGCAGAAACCCGGGAGCATTTGACTGGAAGGAGGGAGGGGAGAGGAGGAGAGAGCACTCTCAGGTGATATACAAAATGAGTATATATGAATACCTGTCAAAATTCACCAACCTCTCTGTTGAAGGTGTATACATTGTACTGCATGCAAGTTATATTCCAGCTTAAGTTATATTTCAACAAAAGCTGAACATTAAGAAAAACCCACAAGTGAGGTGAGGTGGTTTGAGAAAATGGTCCCCAAAGGGAATGTTACTATTAATAGGTGTGGCTTTGTTGAAGGAAGTGTGTCACTGTAAAGGTGGGGCTTTGAGGTCTCAGATATGCTCAAGCCATACCCAGTGTCTCAGTTCACTTCCTGTTGCCTGCAAGTCAAGATGTAGGACACTCCACTCCTTCTCCAGCGCCATGTCTGCCTACTTGCTACCATGCTCTCTGCCATGATGATAATGGACTCAAGCACTGAGAATGTAAGCCACCCCAGTTAAATGTTTTCCTTTATAAGAGTTGCTGTGGTCATGGTGTCTCTTCACAGCAACAGAAACCCTGACTAAGACGTGAGATTTATAAACAGTGGCTCTCTTGGCTTACGACATATGTCAGTGTTTAAGGAAAGTGGCCATTGTGTACAGGTCTGAAAGCTTCCCCCTGTCCCCACACAATCACCTAGGCTTACTGACATGTTAGAACTTGAGTGTCAGAATATTGTCACACAGCTGTGACTTAGGACAGAGAAATGACAGAGTAAGAGCATCAAAGATAAAAGGCACCACAACAATGGTATGGGAAGAGGAAAAAAAAACTGTTAGTAACTGGTATGTATGGAAGTTTTCTAGGATTTCTTTGCAGTAGATTTAAAACTGTGTTAGAATAAAAAAAAGAAATAATTATAATAGTGAGGAAAGAAAAAATTAATAAATTATCTAGAAATAAATTCAATAAAATAATAAATGCTTATCATATAAATGCTATAAAAGTTATAGTGAGATACAAAATATTTGAAAAGAGCTTCATGCCATGTCACAAAATGCACAGATCAGGCAGAAGATGTCAGTCCATTCCAGGTTTTAGTGAATTGTAGAAGATGCTGTCAACCCCACGGCCTCCTCCTCATTTCTCCTGGGAGAAGTCTTTTCTCAGATGAACCGTCTCCATAAGTCCAGGCACAAAAAGGACTGACTGCCATCTACAATTCCATCTCCCTGGAGACCATCACCATCGAAACAAGTCTTGTCTG
The DNA here is from genome assembly GCA_028555095.1 of Dicrostonyx torquatus. NCBI lineage: Eukaryota > Metazoa > Chordata > Mammalia > Rodentia > Cricetidae > Dicrostonyx > Dicrostonyx torquatus. Next base: position 1,569,914 of record JAQHUG010000151.1, read on the forward strand.
TACCTCAGTGATAAAAGCACCCGACTCATCAGCTCAATGAGATAAAATATTAAGAAAAATGCCTTATCCTCAAGGTACTGCTTGCTAAACCAGGTGGTGGGGAGCGTTTCTGCTACCTAGTGCCCTCTTTCTTACACACTGCTTAGAGAAACTAGGGTAAAGACCATAGCACAAGCAAGGTGTGCCCACAGAAACACTCTCAATAGTGTACATTATGTCCCTGCCCCCAGAATCGTCTACAATGCTATAAAGGCCTTTACTTTTGCTTCTCCCCCATACTCATTTTGGATTAAGCTAATAGGGTTTTGACTCCTATGATCAAGTCTTAACTAATATATAAGTAAAATAATAAACTTCTAAACAAAATAAAAAATGGAAAAATTAGATATAAAACGAGATCAATGACCTTAAATGGAACTATCGTGTCTATGAAATTGAGATAACAACCTAATAAATACAATTAGTGAAGATTAATTATTCAACAATTACGAGGACTATTAGTTCAGATTCCCTAAGTGCAACTTCCCCAAACAGCCCAAAATAAAAGGGGGGAGGGGACACAAGAATACATACCTAGATTTTTTTCTAGCCATTGATGCCCTTCAATTAGTTGGTCAATTAAGGCAAAATAATGTGCCGTGGCTTCATCAGGCATAACCCAGCCACCCGTCACAATCTCGAGCTGACCATTCTGCAGCAAGCTAGGAGAAAATAGATAGAGGTTAAGGTAACAATGGTGACAAAGTTCCAAGAAGAAACCGAAATATACCAACATTTAAAATGAACCTTTACAAGTGGCCTGCATTTAAGTGGGGGTGGGTGGGGAGTGGGCATTTCTTTTGAAACAAGTCATTGAGGTTCAACTCCAGCCCGCAGGGAAGAAGTACCCATGTCAAAGGATCTTGGGTGACCCTTATTTTCCCAGGACATGTTTTCCACAGAGGCATAATAGGAAGACTCCTGGTGCCGGGAGCTCCGGGTTTTATTTTTGAACCTCACAGTCCTTGAGCAACATGCTCTAGTCAGGTGATGAACCTGGTATTTCCTGGAGGGCTGTCATTTCAAAGACGGTTTCTATTTCAATATGCCAGTATCAAAAAGTGTTATTTACCACTGCTCATAGGATACTGTCAAGTTAAGTAAATGCAATAATTAAGCCCTGTGTTTTAGTTTTAGTAAAATGTGGGCGATATGGGTTTTTAGGACTGTTGGAAGCTATACCATTACTGTTACTTGTTTGCTGAGTGTTCCTTTGCAATAATGCCATGCAAGATAATGGTTACTAACGGTTAGTTACTAACATCTCTTTCTGTTTCTTTTGTATCTCCAATATAACCAACTGTCCATTTGAGAGCTGTGGGTTCAGAGAGCCAGGAAGCTCTTATGAGTATTCATAAAGACATGACAAAAAAACAAAAGCTAGAATTTCTAAAAAAAACTTCATTTATTTAAGTCCAAGACTGCTGTTCCCTCCCATCTTCTAAACAACGGGCTTTTACGTAGTTAACTCTTTTGTACTGACTCTTATATCTAAGTCTGCCCCACTCCAGAGGCTGTGTGGATCTGACCGCTGGACTCAAAACCCGAGGCTGATAACCAGACTTGTAAGCACAGAGTGGAGTTTTAGTCCCTGCCCATCAAATATGGACATGCTTTCACCTTCATTATTTCATGATACTAATAAATACATATTTTAGAAATTTCCAGATATAATTGCTTAAAAACAAATTATTTGCTGGGCTTGAGGAGACAGAAACTTCAAGTTAATAAGAGCTAAAATGAAATGAAAGAAAAAAATATTCCAAAGATGGAACTTTTCCTTTTCAATTTATATCAGTTTTATTTTGCTTGGAAAAAAGAACAGTCCTATCCTATGCTATAGGCCTGCATGGTCTCCAAGAAATGTCAACCAAGGAAAGCATTATACATGATCTATAGCAGGGTGATTTCTCCAGCTGCACTTGTTAGTCACACATCCCTTCCTTGAGAAGCCTTGGGTGCTACTCTGAAGGAACTCTGAGTTCTCATCTGTACACAACAGGTACTATAAAGATGCCTCTTTCCGACTAAAACTTTATCAAGCGATTTCATACTGCTCCTCTTCATCAACCTGGACGGTTCTAGCTACCTAGGTGTCTCAACCCAAATACAACTCACCCAGAAGTGTCCAGGAGCCCCTGAGCAAGTCAGCACTCCCCTCTGCCCCCTCACTGTATGACAACACTGCTTTTATCACAAACCAAAAGTACCTGTTTATTCCTATCTGCCCTCCCTCCCAGCCACCCACATAATGAGAACAGGGATCAGACAGGCAGTTACACGCCCAACACTGAGAAGCCAGCTTTTGAGCAGCAGTTCGTGAGACTTTCTGTTTAGTATCAGTAATTAACAAGTAGTTCAAAATAGGTCAGACTTGCATACAAAATAAATCAATAAGGATAAAGTGGGTTAAAATGGCGTTTCAATAGTGCAGACAGTGGTAGAAAATATGGAAGAGCAGGAAATAAGGTTCCTAAGACCGTATCTGCGAGAACTCAGGCTGTGATTGGGAAAGGAAGAGATGAGTACTGGTAACACTGCAAAGGGGACTCAGAGTTCCCCAGTCCAGGTGTCTAAAAGAGTGATGTCAACGAGCATTAGACTGAGGAGGGAGAAGTTGCTTTGCAGTGTGAACGTAATTCAGTCTGGGCCAGTCCGCAACAGCAGTATTTCCAAAGGGGCTGACGGCAATGGCCAGTTAGATCAGGGAAACTCTTCTGAATAAAAATCAGTTTCACAGACTGAAAGGAAAGGAAATAAGGATGGACAAGGAGTCTTTAAAAAAGAAAATCGAACAGAGAGTCGAAGGTCAGGTAGGAAAACGAGCAGAAATGGAACTGATAAGAAATGTTAAAGATAAATAAATGTAGGAAAAACACCTAGAAAAAAGTCAAGCAGCGAAATCTGCCCTTATAGTTTGTAAAAAGTACTAAAGTCGCTGTAACTATGACAGAACAGACACAAGTGGGTCAGACAATAAAACTGAGAAGTGAGGTGTTCATCTACTGGCATCAATATAGGCATCAGAGGGATTAGAAAAAGATCATATGTGAAAACTGAGATCATGGAAAACCAGGGACTTCTTCCGAACACTGTGCTCATGCAGGCCTTTGAGAAAAACTGCTTAAGCAGGCCAGGACCAGAACAAGAGCGGGCCAGAGGAAGAGCAGTTTTAGTTGACCTTAACATCATTTACCTGGACAAGACAAAACACTAAGTAGAAGAAAATAGTGTGAATCTTAAATATGCAGTCACTGTTGTGTTAATTAATGTGGTCCCTAGTAACGGGTCCCCAGGGTCGAGACCGCATGGTCAGATCTGCAATGGCGGCGAATGGCGGCGGTGGCAGTGGCGGGCAGCATGAGAACAGATGGATATTAAAGTTAAGCATTTATTAGATGGATTATGGAGGGAAAGAAGCAGAAGAGGAGAGAAAAGGAAAGAAGGAAAGACAGAAGGGAAGGGAAAGAGGGAAGAGGGAGCAGGGGGAGCCCCCGCTGAAGTGGGAGAAGGTCCTCTGCCTCTCCCAAGAGCAGGGGACAGAGAGAATGGAATGGAACCCGGAACTCCAGGTTTCCAAGCAGAGGAGGAGTGGGCATGGCTAACTTAAAGTGACAGGAATTCATTACAGTCACAACCTAAGTACTATGACAGGGACAGGATTAATCCTATTCTGTGGCAGCATCTGTCTTCCTACTCTGTGAGCCTTGGAGCCATCCACAAGAATAGGAAAAACCCAGATTATCAAAGCAAGTTTCTCACAGTCAAGAAGATCTGTTTGACATAAATACTTACCAAAGCAGACAAAAGAACCTGCCACGCAATCATCGCACATTCGCCGTGTCAACAAGAACAAGAGAAGTACAACCAAGCGATGGGTCTACGGCAGCATCACACTTATAACCCCTCCTGTTTCCAGTCACACAAGAGCTAATACGGCAGACTGTGACTGTACTTTCTAGACTTCAATATTCAAAAGAAAAATAAAGGGAAACACCTATAGCTACAGAAATATTTACTTAAATATAGTCCAGTGTTCAACAGCACCAAATAAAGCATTATCTGGAAAAAGCGGAGGAAAACAACCAGACAAGGCATGTCTGCCACATAAAGTCTATACTTAGTCTCTACTGAAAGGCTCTCTGCTGTCCGTCACACTTTCCAATGCACATGTCATAATCCTAACTTGTAAACATGAGACCTACATGCAAACATAAGCAGAGAATACACGCCTGGCAATCCAACAGCCCAGAAGCCAGCCCCTAACTTCCAAAGTCACCAGAGCTCACGCTTCACTTTTTACAGCGGTGGCTACCTAGCTGCCTGGTAGAAGGCATTAACCACAGCTCCACGTTTCTCCTTCAGGGCTGGGGAATTTCATAGAAAACGCTGAGAGAAATTACTGATCAAAAATAAGCCGAGTGTGTCTGTCGCTGCTCATTTGGCCCAAGACACAGCTTTTAGACTTAAGAATTCACTGCAATGCTTGAGAAGCGGTAAATCATTTTTAGTGAGTGTCATGTCTTCCTCCATGTAGACTCATCAGACAGACATTTGCAATTTGGTCACACACAGAAGGAGACACTCAAAGAGCTTTTCTCCCTAATGGGGAAATTGTTACAGACAACTTAGTAGCAAACAATGCATCATTTAGCAAGCTTCAAAGAATCACAAATTAATTTCACATGAGAAAATGAGATGAATTTGTAATTATGCGTTGGGGGAAATATGAAATAATGTAAGATGACATCCTGGGTTTCATTCTTAAATACAAAATTAGTTAAATGGAAAAGTTAAAAAAAAAAAGATGGTGTCTCCTAAAGAATCAATTGCTGCCCTGAAGACATTTGCCAATCAGACAACCTTAGGTGTGTCCTATCTATTAAGAGAGCACAAGGAGGACCTTTTTAACCCCCATATGATAACCCTGGATCCCTGGACTTCCTAATGCTCTGGATGCCAGGCTTCAGAGAGTGAGGATAAGAGAATAAGAAGACATGAGTCATCTCCATGATTCCTTCATTACTTCATATCGATTTGTTCCCTCCCCCAGCTTGTCATGACTTAGCAGCCTAGAACATCTTCCCTTCTAACACTGGTCTACCAGCTCTTAGGAATGAGTTCACTATTAACCTTCACATCCTACCCAAACTTCAACGAAGCTATCACCTTTCATAACATTCACAACTTAAACTAATTATACATCTGCACGCTTGCTGTCTTTTTCCTCCAATAGAGCACAAGTTCCAGGCAAACAGGAATTGCATCTGTTGAACATTTAACACTTAGGATTTCCTACCAGTACAAAAAATGTAAGAAAGGGGTACCAATAACACTCGAGGAAGACAAAGAAACAAGCATCAGAAGTGACAGAAATAACTGAGCTCTACAAAAGAAAAAGAAATGTAACCTCATTCGGAAGGGAATGCAATCTGAAAGGAAAGTGGCCTGCCGCGTCTCCCCTATCAGGTTACACAGATCAGAAGGTTGCGCAACATTCTATGGAGCTGCAGACGTGTGGACAGCGGTATCCACACATGCTAACGCCAGGGCTGATCCAGCTGCAGACTGCATATATATCCAGAGGCACTTGGAAAAGTCGGCAAGAATTAACACTAAGATAAAAGACGGGCTTTGTATCAGCAAAGAGTCAGAAATAAACAACTGGGTCACCAGTCGGCCGTGATTAATTCAGCAAGTTTCTTTCATAAGAGACTCTCTAAAAGTTCTTCAAGATATGCATTTCAAGGCTGGGCATGGTGGCACACACCTTTAATCCCAGCACTCAAGAGGCAGAGGCAGGAGGCTCTCTGTGAGTTCAAGGCCAGCCTGGTCTACAGAGTGAGTTCCAGGACAGTCAGGGCTACATAGGGAAACCCTGTCTCAAAAAAAAAAAATGTATATTTTATTAATTCATCTTTTATTGCCAAGTAGTGGTCTATCTTTTTATTAAAAAAAATTGACAGACATTTGCACTATTTCCAGTCTACTGTGGGTGGAAGTGTAAGCACAAATCTTTTTGTGAGCATGATTTCATTTCTCTCAGGTGGATTTCTAGACCAGCACCTCACACGTATCATGCATGTTCATTTGGAAAACTCTTGAGAAGTCACCCTCTTTAAGCTCCTACCAGCAAGCCACTCAAGTGTCCCAGGTGCTGCACATTCTCCCCGACCTTTGCTGCCTTTCACCTTTAACACTGTAACCGCCTGGAACAGTAACTTCCCCCAGCCTCTGCAATATCCTCTGCGCTGACCAATCTGCAGGTGTCTGAGATGCCATGTTCTTGTTCATCTTTGGCCTTTAATCACAGCTTTCTCCTCAGAACCTGGAATTCCTTCCTCATCCTCTGACACTCTCTTCTCGCTAGCCAGTTTTAGTCACTCTCTGATTTCATCCTGAATACTACAAGCCTCCAAACTCTACTGAAAACAATGGTTTCTTACAGTGGTGTGTTTAACTGTGCTTTGCCTCTTCCCTGAGGGCTTACCTTAGATCTTAGCACAGTAAATATTTGTTGGATGAATAGCACAGTAAACAGGGGAAGGCTTCTGGGATGAGGTAATATTTTACCTGAGTCATGGGAAAGATTAGATATGAAATTACCCAATGCATAAAACAACAATGTGTGTATGAAGCCATCAGTGGCTAGGGATGCCACAAGTCTAGGGCCATGGCAGCCGGGAAATTACGGAGGCATGCCTAGGGGCAAAATTTAAGATGGGAGGCTCTCAGGGACAAAGGCAGAAAGCTGAGCAAGAACACAATGGTTGCACTTTTGAACTTGAGAGTCACCGAGCATGGTGGTAACGTGGCAGGAAAACTGTTGGTGACACAGAAGGCACTCAGAAGTGGCAGGATGCTGACTAGGCAGAACTGACAAGTATTTGGACCTAACTGCTCATGGTCTGAAGGTAGGCTGAAACACAAGGAGCCACTGAGTTCAAGGGCAACAGCGCCACCCTGGTCCTTTTTCCATTCCTAGTGGGGAGGATAACAAAGAGCCCAGCAAGGAAAGCTAGCGAGCTCTGGCGCTTTAACATGCCTGGCACACAGAACACACTCAACGGGTCTGGGATTCTCCTACCAGGTCATTATTGGACTTTAGACCCAGAAGTACTTCAAATGCTGGGCAACAGGACCCTGGAGGCAGAGGTGGGCAGATCTCTATGAGCTCAAGGCCAGCCTGGTCTCAGCAAGTTCCAGGACAACGAGGGTTACAGAGGGAGACCTTGTCTCAAAACAAAACAAACAAAAACAAGCACGCACACAGCAACAACAATAAACACAGACATCATGACTAAAGAGAAGTGATGAAGGTGGGGTAGAGTGTCCCCTGAGTGGAGGAAGAACCCAGGAAACCAGCTGCTTCCTGTCAGCGGTGCTCTGGTCTCTGATGAAACATTGCAGGCTCTACGAACAATTCAGATCTGCAGCTGACTCTAGATTTCACAAGACACACAGACTTCACACTGCTCTGTAGATTTTACAGCAGCCTTTGGTTAGACACCATAAAACTCGACCTCTATAAACGTGTAATCAATGAGTCGGTGTAAGGGCATTAATGGCCCATTCTTCTGGGAAAACCCAAAGTGTGCATCCGCTAAAACCTTTGTACTTAAACAAGTACTTCTGTGCTCAATGAAATGTTCACTTAAGTACAAGGCTGGATAAATGTAACAGGAGGCTTAAAATATTAGATGAATAGATATGCCTCCTTGAAAAAAAATAAACCTACAAATATGGCAAATTACAACGTCTACACTGAAGATTAGGCAGTAGACATGAAATGCAATTTCATACCAACCAAAACAAACCCACGGTGAGGCTGGTCTTGAGTAAACACACAATGTTCCCGGTTCCAGACACCCAGTGGGTTTCTGCACTAAACACTGCCCGTGACAACAGGAGCAGATGCAGCCCAAAGGCCATTCCACTGTCTGCCGGCACAGGCAGGAAGTTCAACAGGACCAAACATTATCCAGCTGGTCCACATTTCAATGGGTGCAGACGGCATGTAGTACATACATACAGCCCAGAATATCCCAACGTGACGCCAGAAAGGTAAACAAAACAAGTGCAGACGGAAAACATGCTGATGACTTCATGGACAGAAGTTTCTTCTAAATCCTCCAGACACATGTTCAAAGGGGGCACTGCGACCGTAATGGATTAAATTATTCTGAATTATAAAAAGCAATAAAAAGCTCGATGTTGTTTGCATGGATCTCTCCTTAGCTAACTTGATTTTCATCTTTGAAGGTTTATGAAGCTGTGGGGGAAAGAAGGCAACAAATCACTGATAGAGTTGTTCCCAGGATCACTTCTGCTGCTTCTGCTAAGTTCCCACATCAGCTGGTTTTCTTCTGGGGACAAGGAGGGCTTCAGGGGACTCTGTTAGAATCCAGAGGCCTGTGGGGCAGCAGCTTTCTACATTTAGGTTTAGGCATTATCTTCATAAAGTTGGAGGGGGAGACATTGCACAAACATTTTAGCAGGCATCAAAAAAAAAAATCTTATCAGTCACCTACTTAGCACTAGTTAAGAATTTTAAATAATGGGAACAAAAATCTAAAGATGAGTGAAGTTTGCTACAAAAGGCACAGATGTGGCCTATGTTTACACAACAAGACTATGGGCACTCTGTTCAAGTAAGAAAATAAATGCAACTGCTCCAGATTAGCGGTTCTCAACCTGTGGGTCGGAACCCTTTCAAGGGTCACCTAAGACCATCAGAAAACACAGGTATTTACATTATAATTCACAACAGTAGCAAAATGACAGCTATGAAGTAGCAATGAAAATAATCTCATGGTTGGGGTCACCACAACACAAGGAACAGTATTTAAGGGTCACAGCATCAGGAAGGTTGAGAACCACTGCTCTAGATCCAGTCAGATGGCATAATGGAACACATGCGAGCAGGCATAGCCAGAAGAGAATTTCAACAAACTTAAGGAAAACCAAAACTCAATTTTCTGAAACAGCTGTAATTAATACACACACACACACACACACACACACACACACATATTGTCTAGCAAAATGGCAGCATTACCCATCAAGTCCTTTACTTCCCAGTGCCAAAGAAGCAGCTTCCATAAGACACACTTAAGCTTGCATAAGATGAACAGACTGAGAGTTGGGTTCTAATCTGAATCCTACCCCCAACTACCATCCTCTGTCTTAAATATTGAGCTGAATCATATGAAACTGGCAGTTATACACATATCAAAAATAATAACAGTTTGGGACGGTTCAGCCTAAATAAAGTGAACAACAAGAAAAGGAAAACTAGAGACGAAAACACACCAGGGAAGAATTGAGAAGGGGCCATGCAAATGCCATGAAGTTGGCAGCATTTCTCATAGCATACGGAAGTGTAAAATAGATTCGACTCTGAACCCACTGCTGACTGTATGGAAAACTGGACAGAGTCCTCTGCGTGAATGAAGATTCTCAGAAGTTCTGGTGTAGCCCCTATTTTGTGGGCTGCGAGAAAACTATCAAAACCTTTCTCGCCTTACATGCTGTAAATAGGTACAACCCCCAAACCTACCACCTTGGCTTCTCTGTATTTCAAAAACAATTAGAAAATGGCAATTAGTGAAGGGAAATAGATTTATCTCGAGTATGTCCAGAACTAGAGAGAGAAAGCCTCCACCTTCCCGGTGTTAGAGTCATAGAATAGATAAAACAAGGGCCCCTGAACAGCGTATGCTGATTTACTTCTGGGAAGCTGTCAGACCAGTACTGTACAAAGTCTCTCCCTGGAGACTAGCTCCTCCTCAACCTGAGGGCCTCAGCCTGCCCTCTACCAGCTGAGGAAATCGTCATTCCTAGAGGTCTGTTGTTTCAGGGTCCCAGCTTCACAGCGTGCGGCACCTGAACCCCCATGGGCACTTTGCCAAACACAGCAGGCAGCAATCAGTCAGTCAGTCCTAAAGTACCTAGATTTCGCCTGACTCACCAAGGATACACAGCCTACCTACATCTCCTAACGAGCCTCCAGGTGACACCCGTACACCAAAATGCCAGATACAGAGAGTCAGGCCAGGCTCAGGACTCAGCGGCTTCACCAAAGACAAGAGAAAAGCGGCAGAGAGAAGCATTTCCTCCCCAGGTCATCTCAACTGTCCAGCTCCCCAACTGCCATGGCCTCTGACTCACTGCCAGAATCCTGACTCTCAAAAACTCTTCCAGGATTCCTTTCCCCAACAAAGGTGCAAAGGAGGGATGCCATCCAGCTTTCTCAGAATAGAAATGTGTTGGGAGAACATTCCTGGGCACAAAACATCAAGGGCAAGGCTAAACTTCCAGGTTCAATGACGGCTGAAGGTGAATGATGTCAGGACGGTCCACAGCACCACGCCAGGACAGGGCAGCACAGACTTAGCTTGTCTGCTCCCCTCCATTTGTCCACCTTCATCTGCCTCAGGAGTCAAAGTCCTGAAAACTAATACACTAACAGTCCAGATCTTACCTGACCTGTCTGGCGAAGGGCAGCATGGCGGAGAATTGGACTTCTCTGTCTAAGAGACCATTGCCCAAAACAAACAGCTGAAGTCATGTGATAAATACAGAAAAAAAAAACCTGGCACCATTTGAACAGAGAAGCAAGAGCTGTTAAGCACTTTAGACTGAATTTGCCAACAAATTCAAGCTATGGATAAACCTGTTTACACTCAAGAATGAACATAAATACATAATTAAAGTTAAGGCAAAGGGGAGGAGACCCTTGAGAAGGAGCTCCCAAATGCAAGAAATGAACACTGAGATGAATATGAAAAATAAGCTAGACTCAAGGAGAAAGTAGTGAGGTTCTGAGACAAATGGGGCAACGGCAGTATTCACCTAAGGACTGCAGCACACCATGCTGAGGACTGCAGAACATGCATGCTGAGGACTGCAGCACATGCATGCTAAGAACTGCAGCACACACATGCTGATGACTGCAGAACACACATGCTGAGAATTGCAGCAAAGACGCTGAGGACTGCAGAATTCACATGCTGAAGACTGTAGCACACCCATGCTGAAGACAACAGCACACACGCTGAGGATTGCAGCA
>JAQHUG010000151.1:1581368-1610234 GCA_028555095.1 Dicrostonyx torquatus
ATACTGAGGACTGTAGCACACACATGCTGAGGACTGCAGCACACACACGCTGAAGACTGCAGCACACACATGATGAGGACTGCAGCACATACATACTTAGGACTGCAGCACACACATACTGAGGACTGCAGCACATACATACTGAGGACTGCAGCATACATGCTGAGGTCTGCAGCACACACATGCTGAGGACTGCAGCACACACATACTGAGGACTGCAGCACATACATACTGAGGACTGCAGCACACACACGCCGAGGTCTGCAGCACACACACGCTGAGGACTGCAGCGCACATGCTGAGGACTGCAGCATATGCATGTTGAAGAAATCGAGCTACCAATGGAAAACAATAAAAAAGGTCCATGCACCTAGATAGGTAACTTGATGAGAACTTAGAGTTTCATGTTTTTAAATACTAAAGAGCATCTGAGCACAGGGTAAAAAGAAAATCATCAATAAAGCATTATATAAGCCAGCTTTTTAAAAACAACAGAAAAATAAATTTATAATTAACTTCCTATTAAAAGATGAATACTTTCAAAGATGACTTCAGAACTAAAAATTCTATGAAGTATCCAAGAAAAATAGTCTAAATAGAAAATGAAAGTTTCAAAAATAAGAACCGCAAATATTTATTATGAATTTTTTTAAGTCTCTGTCAGGCTAGGGATATATATATAGCAAAGGACTTGTCCAGTATGCAAAAAGCCATGAATTCAATTCTCAGCACTTTAAAAATAATAAATGAAATGTTAATCATCATATTTATATTAATTCAATCCTCATAAAAAAAAAAAACAGGCTTGACCCCAACGTTAAATCCATTTGACAAATACACCAAACACAGAAAAATTAAGTGACTTGCCCAAAGTAATGAAGATTGTCAGGATTTGAACCCAGGCGACCTGATCACCATACTCAGCCTTTCCACAACTCACCATTCCAAACTGGCTGCTCTTCCAGTCAAAAGGAACAACAAAGGGTAGTGACAGCAATGCTAGTCATTCAAAGGAAAACCAGCTCTTCAATGCTGAAACAGACGATTGATTCTTGAAGAATCAATAGCCAGGGAGCACCCAGAGCTTTTCAATTCCTGCCCTATACCTGACTTTCAGGACTGCCTGGTAGGCGGGTAGATGGATGGATGGATGAAGGAGTGAGCAAAAGGATCAATGGAAGAAAGGAGACGAAGGAAAGCTGGCAAGAAAACAGCCAGAAATCCTGTCCATTCTGCTATGAATACTTAGTTTAGAAGTAAGAATCTGGGCCGGAGAGATAGTTCAGTGTGTAGAGGTGCTTACTGTCAAGACCGGTGACCTAAGTTACATCTCTAGGAACCATGATGGAGAGAACTAATTCCCATGGTCTGTCCTCTGACCTCTGTATGCCCACATGCGCACACAACACATAAACCAAAAAACAAGCAAATCAATGTAGGAAAAAATAAAATTTGTTCCAAAGTGATGATTGATCAAATCAGTGAAAAACCTTGCGATGCCTTTGTACACTTTATTCCCTGTGAAGCAGCAGATGAAGGCGGATGACTGTACCTAGCTGAACCCAGGCCTGCAGGGTTACACACGCGGGTATCTACCAGCTCCCTCAGCTCATCAAGATGCAAATCGTGCACACACCCTCTGTGCAACTTTACAACGGATCTCAGGGAACACACTTGCCACAATTTCACATTAACATCGTTCTGTCCTCCTCAGGACACCCACACCCACGAGCACACTCCAGATCTGATACAAAATAAGTTGACAGGTTTTTCAGAACACGTATGCAACTCTTACCTAATTGAACCTATATCGGCAAACTGGACTGGTACCTTTATTGGGTGTCCTTTCCTAGGTTCTTTTGTGTGTGTTATGAGGGAAATTATCGAATGTTCAGCCATCTCACCTTTACCTATTTTTTCACAGCCTCTGTACTTGCACTGTGCAATTTTGCATAATTTAGGAACGGTTATGTGGCACAGCAGAAGACCTGATTGTACACAGGTGAGAACAATAATTATGAAACACATAGTCATCAAAATGCATTTTAACACACTGCCCTTTTCAGGTACCAATATGAGGTTCAACACTGGTCATATACTGAGGTGGCACATAAGAATGAAACTAGTACAGTCCACACTGTCAGACCACTAGAGATTCAAGCTAACTAGAAACAAATGTAACTTGGAAAATAGCACTTCAGGATGCGAAGTATTCTCTAGCATGCAAGTCAGGGAAACAAACAATTAAAAAAAACCCACAACTGTTAACTATAGCTGCTGAGTAGTTAGGAATAATAGAGTGAGAAAATGAGGGGAAAGACAACACTAGTCAGTTAAAATAGTGCTAAAAGGAAAGCGGGCAGAAGTGTACTGTCTACTAGGATAAATGGACTGTCCATTTAGCACTAGTGTAAGCGGGGAGAAGGAATCATGAAAGATGAAAAGAAGAAAAGAAAGAGGGTAAAACCCAGCAAACTACAAATTCATTCTGGGCGTTACAGGAACTGGCAAAACTGGCAAAAGAAAAATAATGAAACGTTTCCACCAGACTAATTTTAAAATGAATAAGAAAATCAGATAATCAATTCTGAAAACAAAAAATAACCATGAATGGGATAAACTCATCAAATTTAAGCAATTTCAATAAAATCTCTCTTACATTTTAAAAAATATGCATCAGTGAGTAAGATGTAAACAAAAATCTTCTTAAATCTTAGTTAAGACTTAAGAATTCATAGAGCATTCACCAGTTCTATGTAACCTTACAAGAGTCCGAATTTTTAAAAGGTACCAAAGGGCAGTACCATGGATCTAATCTATGGATTCAGTATGCTGTTTGGTGTGCTCTCTCTCCTCCCTCCTTTCCTCTCTATGTTTGCATGTCTCTCTGTCTCTGTCTGTTCTCCCCTCTGCCCCATGTGTGAAGGAGCGAGAACATGATGTTAATCTAAAGCATTGCTAATATTTCCACTTAGAAAGTCGAGATGCATTATATAACACTTTGGAATTGCAGACTGCGGACTCTCTTGTGTCGACCCTGGTTGCTATGGCAGCACTTGCCTATGGAGGAGGAGTGGCTTCTCCTATGACCACAGTAGCTCTCCAGTCTATTTATTCCCCTGTCCTCGAAACCTGTGTCTCCCTCCTAACCAACCATGAGAGCCTGTTACCAGTGAGAAAAAATACTCTCCAATGAGTACGATAGTCATCAATTTTCCTCAAATTATCCTCAAATGTTCATGTCAATCTATTAAAATCTAGAGATTCTTTCTGATGAGATAGGAAGAAACTTAAATTAATCCTAAAACCCTTTGGGAAAATTAAACTGTTACTAATTAAAAGGCTTTTCAATACAGAAAGACAAGATTTAAACTGCCAGTTTTTAAAACATTATAAAATTCCAATAATTTTAGACAAAAGTCATCAAAATCCATTAAACAGATCAGAAAGCTTAAGCCAGTGAATATTTTAGTACACTAAAGATGACACTTTCTATCAGTAGAAAAAGATGGCAACTTTACATTACAACTCAGAGAAGTGAGCTGGAAAGATGGGCTCAGCGGTTAAGAGCACCGACTGCTCTTCTGAGGACCCTGGTTCAATGCCCAGCACCTACATGGCAGCTCACACAACTGTCCTTAACTCCAAGATCTAACACCCTCACATAACAGATATACATGCAGGCAAAACACCAATGCACATAAAATAAAAAATAAATAATAAATAAAAAGAGTTTTTTTAAAAAACAACCTCAAAGAAGTGCCATGTGTACAAAAAGGACTCAGCAGGTGAACAGCCTGGGCAGGGTACAGCTTAGTGACCCTCAGTGAGCCAGTGCCCTGAACTGTACAGCAAGAACCTACTTCACAGAGCCACAGAGAGGAGTATCTGTCACAACCGGCAATACTCAGAGCAGTGACTACTTTATCAAGAGCTCTACGGAGACAGGGAACAGTAATCCCGGACAATGCCTAACTCTTCAGAACAAATGCACTTGGATCAGAGAGCCTCCCCAAAGGCCAACTTTTAAATCGGTAAGTAAGGATTTTAGAACTGAGGATTTAAAAAAAATATATTAACATGGTGGATAAAAAAAATGAACTATTTACCTTAACTGTAGGTTGAGGAAGACCTAACTCTGGCAGCAGACAAAACAGCAAAGGAAAAAAGATTAAGAATTTGACTTCATAAAAAAATTGATCTATCATGAACTAATTAGAAAATAAAATCTTCAACAGATATATCCCTACAAATCAGTAAAAAAAGACTATGAGCCAAGCTCCCAAAACAAAACCAGAAACCAACTACCTTTGTTCATATGAGAAAATTATTGGCAAAAAATAAAAGCAAATTATTTTTCAGATAGGTTAGCCATGGTTTTCAAAAACTACATAGTGAAAAGAGGCAGAGACACTGGCACATTTATATTTAGGAAAGTGGGCAATGACCCTTCTGAAAGGCCCTTAAAATAACAACTCCTTTGACCTAGCAAGCCCATTTCTAGGACAGGGGATGAACATACGGATTTCAGTGGAAAGACTTTGCATCCCTTTCTCGGGGATGGACTAAAATCAGTGCCAACAAGATGGGGATAATACTCAAGCTCAACTATAAGTTCAGCTAAAAGTGCACCTAAAAAAAAAGCTAAAATTCACCTTCTAAAAATTCTACATTTGTTATGGATCTTTAATATTACTAAATTAAAAAAAAAAGTTTTGAGACAAACCTTTTAACAGCTTCCTTCTTCGGAATATCTATAATATCCCACCACTTTGAAAGGTAAGAGATCTCAGACCATATAAACTTCCTGCTTGAGTCTTCTTTCAGCTTTAGGACCATGTTATTAAAAATATACTGAGTCTTGTCTCTAAAGTAGTCATTGAAAGTCTTCAACCAACCTAAATCAAGACACAAATACACCACAAAGGTCCAGTTGATATGGCTGATTTCAACTTAGTCCCATTCCACCGAATTACTATTGGATACTCTTAGCTCTTTTGTTCAAACAAAACCCACATCTTAAAAGCAAACAGTGTGCTCAATTAATGAAATTCTCTTTTAGTTGACAGGGAAGTAAAAACCTACTGCCATTGAAATGATGAAATATTCAGACATTCACAAAAATTCAGACAGAAATGAAAACAATAAACTAAGCCTTTATTTTTAAAAAAGCAGTCATTTCTATTTAACAATTAATTTAATTACTTAGTGCTAAGGTACAGACTTTTTTATCCTAAATCTAGAAATCTAAATAGTACTAACAAGTATTCTCATAATTTGGGATTGGAATTGCACCCTTTCATCATACCTCAGAAATCCCCACCCACCCAACAAGTGAAAACTAAAAGCAAGGCAAATTCAAACCAGGCCCTAACATTACCAGCAAAGCCTGGAGTGATTACAGAGCTGGTAAGAGTACTGCACACAGCATTCTGCCCAAACACAGGCGTTTTGTTCCCATCTCGCAATTGTCTAGTAACTAAATAAATGATAAACGTGAACATGTTATTGTTTTTTCCCCAGAAGAGAACTTGGTTCCCTAATTTATCCTACTACTCCCCAAATAACTTGGAAATTATTCCCCCAAATCATTAGACTTGACGTAACAGGAAATATTCTTAACAAGACTCACAGGTCTACCAGATGGATGACTAAAATGCCCAAGGCTACAATCCACGTGGCCACCAATTACACAGACTGGTGACAGACACAGTGGACCATGTGGAGGATGATATGTTTCCATGTCTACAAAAAGGGAGGAGAGCTGGATTACTATCCAGCTGCTGCCAAAATCCACACATTCAAGAGATGTGAAGGGGAGTAGGTCCAAACAGTACTTCTGTTTGCCTATGATTAACTTAACAGTCGATTTTGCACTTGCTAGGGAAAAAAAGAAAAGAGAAAGCCCTTGATGGGGAAGAGCATGCGATACGCTTGTTTTAACAAGGTACTTTGAAACAGATGCATCTGAAAAGGTACTGCAGCTCTGAGAATTTCTCCCAGTTGTTGGGCACCTGCGGTATTCAGGTGTGTCACGAGGAGCCAAACAGGAATACAATGTCAGGTTTTCTTTCTAAGTCTTTCTCAGCCTAGGGTACATTTGAGCTGGTTTGTCATCAAAGAGTGCTTTCTGGATGATACAACTTTCCCATGTTAGACTAAAAAGCCTTTGCCTTCAGCAAAACTCCAACATCTCTTGTGCAAGAGTGGTGTGCAAGGAATCCCACCATGTTTTACCAGGGCACTAACCCAAGCCTGGCACATGGCCAGGACCTATGCCTGGATTCCCAGAGAGGAACAAAGAAATAGCAATCTACTCCTAAATAAGGGTGTCCATCCCAACACTCTTGAATTTGAAGACATGATTACTCAAGACTAAGCTTGGAAGATGTACCACAGAACCTGAAAAACAATAGAGTACTTGGTAGTTTGTTGGGTTTTTTGTTTTCTATCAACAGCCTGGCCTTGATCATTTGTACAATCAAATGAGGGAAAGGCAAAATTTAAAGACATTTCTCTGACAGATGAAACCCTAACTCCTCCTGCCTCAGAATGTGATTGTATTGGAGATAAGGTCTTTAAATGGTTAATTAAGGTAAAATAATATAAGGAGAAGGGATCTTAATCTTAAATAATATTAGAATCCAGGCACATACAGAGAAACCTGGCCAGGAAGATGAGGAAAAAGATCAGTAAAGCCAAAAGCCAAGGAGAGAGTAAAACCTTCTCATTGCTAATGTAATATTTGGAAGCCACTCAGTCTGGGGTGCTCTGTCATAGACTGGGAGACACATGCAGCCTGAGAACTAAAGCTCCTGCTTTTCAAAAACTAAAGATCACAGTGCTGGTTTATCAACTCCTATCAAAATGCTTGATTTAGCATTCTCTATCTCCCTACACAGCACAAGAGTAACCTGAATTTACAGATGCCAAGGCAAACGTACTTCTGTGCCATGATCATATATGTGCGGAACAAGGATCACTAAAACTCCCTGAAGGGCTCGATCAGAATTATCACTTTCAAATATCACATGTCCCTCTTGCCTGAATTTTAGCAAAGGTCAATTACTTGTGCATGGACAAAACTGAGGAACTCTGGACAGCGTAAAACCTCCAAAATTAATTAAAAACAAAAACAAGCCCCATAATCTAGCATAAAAGGCAAACTAAGACAGATTACTATTTTCTCATCAGTAGGTGAAAGACCTTTGTAGAATTACAACTACGCATTTCCAGCAGCTGAAACTTGCTACTAACAGATCACTGAATTCCAAAGACAGTTTATCACCAGAATTTTCACAGAGAAACTACGGTGACTGATTCATCCGCTCCGCCTTCAACACTTCATTCGCCCTTCAACAATCAGGCAGAAAATATGTCAAAGATATTTACGTGAGGCAAAATACAACTCAGAGATGTCAACGTAAAAGCCTTCCATAAAACTCGTCTATAATTGATACTAATACTGCTACAATATAGCATAATTAATGAATAAAGAACGAAGAGAGTTTCTTGCAGCTTTCAACACTGAGCAATATAACAGTAAATTAGCTTTTATTGCTCTTATACAATAGACTAATCAAGTATTCCCTTTTACTCTGAATTGGGTCTTTCTTCCTCTAAATTACTGGAAAAACTACAATTGCATATTAACGGGAGACCAATCAGAAAGATAATGTTTTCTGCAAAGCTGCATGGGATGAATTTTTGTGATGTGAAATTATATTCCTACCTCTAGATTTAATAATCCGAGGACACCGAGTTGCAAGTTCACTTACGTAAGCGGTGAATTCGCAGCCTTCCTCTTAGCGTTTAATACACAAGAAACTGAACCAGCACTAGAGCTACATTAAGAACACATTTCCTTTTATCCATTTTCACTCCAACAATGTTGTTGCCCATATAAGAACTAACAGCTACTTTAAGTAAGTCAGAAAGAAACTAAAATGAGTGAAAAATTAGTTAAACGAAGAAGGTATAAATCCCAATTCAATGCCACCATATTTTAAGTTCTACAATTAAAAAACAACAACAACAACAAAAACTGGCAACGTTAAAAGCCCAGCTGTCTATTTTATGCGCAGTGAAGCAGCCTAGCACTTAGTCACTGGCAAGCCGTGCTTGTGTTTTGAACTCCGGATCATAGCTCGGAAGCCTGGAGAAGAATCCTCTTAAGTGACACTTTCTTCCATACATGCTACCACCCTCCCACCCCGCCCCATGCTACACCCCACCCCACCCCAAACCTGGGCAAAAGGCGCCTGGCCAAAGGACAGGGCTCCAGAAGTATTTCCTCCTTATCCCACTGGCCAAAGCTCTTTCTAAGACAGTACCCCAGAGCAAAGAATTTGCCCACTCAGAGTGTGCCCCGCCCACTAAGTCCCACCGCCTAGAAAACAGTCCAACAGCCCCTAGGTGACTTTCACGGCCTGCTAAGTCCCTTCTGTAAGCCCTTCCCCATTAGGATGCTCAGCCC
This sequence comes from Dicrostonyx torquatus, assembly GCA_028555095.1. Classification (NCBI taxonomy): domain Eukaryota; kingdom Metazoa; phylum Chordata; class Mammalia; order Rodentia; family Cricetidae; genus Dicrostonyx; species Dicrostonyx torquatus. Next base: position 1,589,845 of record JAQHUG010000151.1, read on the forward strand.
TACAGAAGGACCTGTGAGTATCCAAGAGGCCGGCATTTTGCAGCGTGGAGATAACAATATACTATCTGCAAGCACAGCTCCTATTGGATGGGGACACCCAGATCTGGGAGGAAAGAGAGTTTGGCTACCCCACAGGTTGTCCCTTCCCGAATACGCCATGGCCAAATATGCCACGCCACGTCTGTGAGAAACAATCTCTCTGAGCCCTGAGTGACTTCTGTTTCTTTGGGTAAGCAGAAGGCCCACCTCACCTCCTCACTCCCCACCTCATCTCTCTACAATCAGTTTCTTTTATTTATAACTTTTAAATATTTAGAAACAAAGAATGTGGCCTTCATGCATTTCCTGAACAATTTAAAAGCAGCGTTGGGCATACACCACAACTAGAAATTCAAACCAAGGAAGTCTCATGAATCTAAGAGTTCAGGGAGTATGTTGCTTGACAGACGAACACAGAAACAAAAGCACATGGATTTCATATGAACATCTACTTAACTAGAATGAAACCAAACAACTTACTACAGTCAACGTGAATATGTCCTGCTGCCCTAACGTTCACTGCCCCAGTACCCCCAAAGCTGCTTCATTAGTTAGAGTCCAAAAGTTGCTAGTAGGCCAGGCGTAGTGGCGCACACCTTTAATCCCAGCACTCTGAAGGTAGAGGCAGGATGATCACTGTAACTTCCAGGTAACCCTGGTCTACACAGTGAGTTCCAGGACAGCCAAGGCAACACACCCTGTCTTTAACATTGCTACATTTGTGCGGTTCACAGCTGCTGTAATCACTTTTTTTAAAATAACATTAATTCCACTCAAAAGTAAGCGCTAAATTTTAAAAATTCGTTGATTTTGAGTTGAATATTTATAGTGAGTGAGGTAAATGACATACTGGTAATCACATAAAAACCCAGCAACTCAAACTTTGAATTACTTCCATTGCACTGTTAACAGTATCCTCAAATTTAAAAGTAAAACAAAGGGAGTTTATGGCTTAAAAGAAACCTTCTTTATCTTAGTAATAAAGTTAGTCTCTATCAACAGATGATCAACAAGTTTCTCCCACCACTTGCTAATCCTTCAATATCAAACTGCAACATACAACCTTATACTTGAGGGACAGCATACAATCTTAATTGTTATTACCATTATTTGATTACGCTGCTGATTAATTTTAATTCCAATGTTTCTATTATAAATTAGGCTCGTCTGTCCCCCTAACAAACTGGAAGAGCTTTAATTAACATTCCAGTTGACTCATCCAAACATGTATTGAGTAACTAATAAGGGCTAAGTAAGTAATAAGGCAAAGCTAAATGAAAACAGGTTCCACAGAGAATATCAGAACAACACGCCTAGGGAACAGAGAAAGAGTGCAGCCCCAGCAGGACAACAGAAGTGGTAGACTAAGCAGCGTCGGACAGAGGCAAGAGCACTGGACAAACAATAAACCACTGAGAGAGCTGGGGAGCAACCAGGTGGGCATCAGTACACTGCAGGACACGTGATTAGACCATGGAGAGCAATGTAATAACAATAGAAGCGAGGTTCTAAGCATTGTCTTTTTTTAAAGAATCACCGAGGGAGGAGTTAAGGCTTTCTAGCATTGCTTACACATGTCTACACTAAGAACGTTAGGCACAACCTAAATAAATATAAGGTTGAGACAGAAGAACGAAAAGCAAGATGGTTGTAGTTCTGTTTAAAATGGTTACAGAGTGGAGTAGAAACGGGACAAAGGACTCAAGAGGGCAACCAGGTGAAGTTAAGAGGACTTCGCGGCTGAAGAAAAGTTTCCAGGATGTGCGGAGTGCCAAAAGTGAGGTTAAGGCTCCTCCAAAGACTCTACAAACCTGCTGATTCCTCTAAAATTCTAGACACTTTGAACTCAGGTTTCCAAAGGAAGATAACCTTTCGCTCTAGGTGGCTCAGCATCATGTAATAGTTTTCCAAGCGTATCAGCATCATGTAATAGTTTTCCAAGCGTATCAGCTTCACTCCCGTAACACTGTTTGAGATACGGTGCTTTTTAATGCATCTGAGAGGCCTATGTTGGAAATTTCACCCCACACCACAGAAGCAAGCTGCATTACCCCCTTAGAATAGCTGAGGGTGGGCTCGTCTTGCAGCTGTGTAATTCCTGAGATCCTCACCCATACTGCTTGCCTAAGTGCCCATTAAGACACCTGCATACACTGATATCTGACACTAAAAACTATGAGATCAGGCTCCCAAAGAAGTTATCCATCTATGTTAAGCTTATCCCTCTTCTCTGCTAAGGGGACTCTGTGAACATCTACTGGCACCTCCCCACACAGAGAGTAGCTGCTTAAATTTGGGGGGAGGGGGTTATATTAAAGACATTGATGGGTAATTCTTAGAGTACACAAGTGGGTTATTCAGACTTAGAGTCCCATGAGCTACGCAAAGTACCACAGTTTCTGGAAGTCACTTTAAAGGCTGGAAAACACTGCTTCTAACTCACGCCTAATCATAGAGGAAAAAACAGCAACTAGGAAGGCCCTGTATTTCAAGGCCCAGACATCCACTTCAACAGGAATAAATCAAAAAGGAAAAAAAGAATAGGAAATAGCACAATGATGTGTCAACTTTTGCAAGATAGTTAATAAGATCATTTTTGTATTTAATATTACTAGCATAGATGATGCTAGCCATGACAGTATTTATTTCCCTCATAGATGTTCTGCCTGTGGCTTCAGTAATGTTACCAATGAATGGTAGTTTTATATTGAAGAACCAATCTCAAGTCATTGTTCAGAAGCCAATGTCACATGTGCTAAGTCCACTCTGCCATGGGCAGATCTCTTATTATCTCTCCTGCCTTTTTTTCCACAAAGTGAGGGTAATGTTTGAGAATTATCCTAGTGCTGCTGAGTGGAGTAATTGTTTTAACACACGTAAAATGCCCAGAATGATGGGAAACCTCTGGAATGTGGACCTAAGTGTTCATACTAGCTTTTGTTACTAGGGCGTTGGTGAGTTCTCACACATTCCAGCTAAGAAAATAGATAAAGGCTGATATCAGAGTCAGATGTACAATGATCACCCGCATCCCTCAAGAGCAACTGACATGTGTATTCCTCAAGAACCAAGTCCACCGATGGCCCAAATCACCAGATCGTTCTTCCTCTAAAAACGAATCTCAATACTCACATTTTCCCCCTTAAACACAGAATTCCACAAAGCTGTTATTTAATTCTCAAATGCTATCATTCAGATAAAGAGAAAGATGCCAAGTTAAATCTGAATTTCAAATAAATAGCAAGTAAACATTTAATATAAATATGACTGATTTAAAACCTGGAATACACATACTTGTAGTTTTTTAAAAAAGAAGCCTATCCATTGTTTACTAGAAATTCAAGTTTGGCTAAGTGTCCTGAATTTTTATTGCTAACTTTATTAACAACTCAGACATTCAGGCAAATGTTTTATATTGGCTACTCCCCATTTAAAAAATACAGATACAGATACAGAATCTGTTTGAATTAAATAAATGTCCTAAGAAACAGGGTGGCAAATGGGAAGAACATGGATTTTAGAATGAATAAGCTTTGATTCACGGGGCTCTGAGAATTTATTATTGACTGGCTTTCAACAACTTACCATACCATTTAATATGGCTCAGCATACGACTCTCACTGCCCTGGTACAGGGTGGACAAAAACCCCTGTCAGGCTATGTGGGCTGAGGGAATTGATGTTTTCCATAATGGTTGTCAAAACCAAAGATCACAGTTTATCCTGCACTAGCTAAACAGAGTTGGACTTTCTTCCCACGCTGACACCACACACCCGGCCGCTGTCCATCTCCCTGCTCCCTTCTCCACTTTGACATACGTAGACATTCACCAACCACCAAGTGGCCAAACACTTTCAAATTCCAACAGTGTAATATTTAACCAAAAATCTTTGAAATTCAAGACTGTGATTTCATGCTTTCAGTCTTTTTAAACTTTAGCCACAGATGTATAAACAAATCTATTTCTAATTATTATGTAATACGAAACACACAAGAAATGCATTTTCTTAGTTTTAAAAATGGGCAAAATCCCATCATGCATTAAATCAATATTTCTTTTTCTAAAGAGCTATAAATGCACAAAAGAAAATTGCTTTCTGGTATAACTTAGTGACTAGCTCTCCCTACTGTTTGGAGTCACACCACAAGGGCATTACAATCTACTGCGCATTTTACAAACTCCTCATTGACAAGATGCTGTGAACGCTTCCATCCAGTCTACCTTATCTTTTCTCTACACACTGTGATTTCTTTGAAGAAAAATTAACTGAGTATTTTGGCAGTTTCACCAGTGGGAAGTGAAGAATTAAGATTATAGATACAAAGGTGCTGTAATTGTGTTCTAATCAGTTTATTAAATATAACATGAACATGTATCCATCAACTCATATTTAATTTCATGGTCTATGCGTCAAAACTTTTCAAATCCATAACGGTGCAGAGCTATCAGCATTTACCTAACAACTCCTTTTCTGTTCTGTTTTAATTCGTGTAAGCCATTTGAATGCTGGATGAAATATCCTTGTGGCCTGGAAGACTTAATTAGGAAATTTATTAAGATACTGTTTTTTTAAAATGTATCTTCTCTTACCTACTAGTATGAACTCATCCCCAAAAGGAAACAATCTGCACACATGTGTGTGTGTCTATGTAAGCATGTACATACACACACCATAAATTCTTTGTGAAGGGACAAAGACAGGACTCGTTTAAAAATCTATTTCAAATATTTCTATTCCCAACAGACATAAACCCACTGATGAAACACACTACTGAGTCAAAGCTTGTTTTAAATTGTTGCTGCAGAAAATGCAAACAACTTTCTATAAATCTCATTTAGAAAGTAAATTGCCTAATTGCACGTTCATTTGGGAGTATTCTACAAAGATTTCCCATTACAGTCGTAGTTTGACTTAGAATCACACGCACATATTTTCCTGTTTCCTCCCTATTAACACAGTGATTTTTCATGATCTGAATGTTTTCATTTGTCACAGGATAATTTAGGTGATCAATGCCTTTATTTTGTTAGGGAATCGTGAAAATAACTAAAAAAAAAAACTCAGTGGGTTCTTCTCTTTATCATTTTGCTTCATGAAGCATTAGGTTTAATGGGTCTATTTCTGACCACTATTTTTAACTCAAGTGGCAAAGGGCCTAAGGGTAGGGGTCATTAACATCTTCTACTAAGACAAAAGATTCCACTATGGTTGCTAGGATACCAACAGACAGATCCATTTATTGCAGTCAGAAACAGTTATTACGGATGTCCTCGCACAAAACAGCATACTACAGCTGGAACTATAATGCAAACAAACAGGGAATCTAAGAAATCCCTGCCCTCAAAGAGCTTAATACTGCTGTTACTCTACAGAGTGCAAAGAATGTTTTCAAGAAAAAAAAAATGCTTCTTAAAGAAACAGAAATAAGGAGACACAGAAAAGATGGGAGTTAACAGAAAACATGAGACAGGCAACAGGCCAAGTGTTTGACTCTAACCTAGAGAGTCCATTATTATTGCAATGACTTGGGAGCAGAACCGAGATGATGGTGCCAAGTGTCAGTTGCTGGTCTAACTGGTCCACAAGAGGCAGTAGGTGAGACAAAGCCAGTGAGTAGGCTCAGTACAAACACTGCATATTTCTGAAGTCACGCATATGTGCAAGTGTGGCCTACAGTAAAGTGGCCTACAGTAAAGGAATATACAGCCAGCCCAGAGAAGAGCTTCCATATAGGCAAGAGAAGACACATGTGCTTTGTCACTCGGGTTTACTCGAGAGAGAGCAGGTGAGCACGACATGAGGGATCCCAGTACTCTCACCGCTGTGTCACTGTGACAAGATGATAGCACCTTTCCCGTGATCGGTGCCACCAACCTCTTCTTGGCATCAGCTATTTGCAAAACACTCAGCAGCCTGCCTAGTAAACCACATCTTTTAATATTATGGTTGAGTGCTTAAGTCACAGAGCAACAAGAAAGGGGGCTGGTGGGAACTGAGCACTAGGGAAGGGGAAATGGCGGAAAAAGACTTCAGAGAAACCAAAAGAGTAAAGAGATGACTCACGTTCGGACCCAAAGCTGCGAGTTGCAGTTACATCATGGCAAGAGGACACCGGAAAGACAACATCCAGTAAACTAGTAAAGGATGGAAGTAGATATGTCACGCATGCAGATGTGAGTTACCACAAAAAAAAAAATCCTTGAAAGTAAGAGGTGAGGTAGAGAGAGCGAGGTTCTTGAGAAAGAAACACAAACTCGGTGAAATCTTTCCAAAAAAAAAAAAAATAGTGTGTTTAGAAATCCAGCCTCAGGAACTACTGTACTAAATTCACTGGGCTATCACTCTGTGCTGTGTACTCACACCAGTAAACACACATCTAATCACATGCACTGCTGAAATTATAGCAATTTCCCCTTATCTTGGGGGAGGGGGATCACTGGCCTTGACAAATAAAAGCCTTTGTGGAAAATAACAGTGATTACAATAATCACAGCTATCTTTGTGTCACGAGGGTTCCTTTACATCTCATCCTTCTGGATAAAAACCTTATCCACCGAGGGATTAAGTGACCTGCCTAAAGTCATCTTGGTCTACTGGTCCAGGCTAGGACTTAGACCCTCCACCAAAGCTCCCAAACCACTGCTTCTACTTCTCTGGGTTAAAGATTCAAATCTTCCAATGAGCACTCTGCCTTTTGGAAGTGGAATTTACAGGATAAAGTGATTTTCTCATGAAGTATTTTTTAATGTATTAGATTTATTTTACTTTATATGTATGAACACTTTGCCTGCCCGTCCATGTGCATACCCCAGACCAGCTGACATCAGAAGAGGGTGAGGCATCTCCTGGAACTGGAATTAGGATGGTTCTGAACCCCCATGTGGGGTCTGGAACTGAATCTGGGTCCTGCACAAGAACGCTAAGTGCTCCTTAACTCATCACCAGACCTCCAGCCCTCCCATGCAATATTTCACCAGAAGCAAATAAAATAAACCACAGTACCCTGAGATGTATGCCCCCAAAATCCCTCTTGTGTTTATCACTGTTTCCTGCTCTACAAGTCCTGCCTGGTAATGGCACATGAACTGGTTCAATGAGGATGGGATATAAGCAGACCACTGTGGAGTCAGAGAGACAAGAGCTCCACCGGACCCTGATTACGGGACACGGGTGCTGGGCAAGCTTGTCAGAGCTATTAGGGAGTGCAGCCTTTACCTGGGTCATTATGGGAATGAGGCACCACAAAAACTTGAAGGGGCTCACTGTCCCACTCATCAGCGTCATACTTAATGTCAAATCCTTGCTTCCAAACGCCACCATCTGGGTTATCAAAAGGAATCAGATCATAAACATCCAACATCTAAAAATATGAAAGAAAAATAGTTAAACTTTAACCATTGTTAAGCTATACTTAAGGCTGGTCAATATTTGTTCAAAGATATTCTTTACTTTTTATCAATATATAATCACATAAAACTATATAAAAATCAATTGAAATCTTTAAGGCCAAAATCATTCAAAGGCTTGAAAGGCTACTGCGATTCATAACTACCCTGATAAGTAAGCCCGCCCCATCTGCTTTCAATAAATATGATTTCACTCATTTATTAGAATTCCTGCTTTTGCTTTTAGTGCCAGTGTGATTTAACAGGAAAAGAGAAACGTAACAAAAGATTTCTCGTGAAGTTTGGTTATGACCAAATATTTCAACATTTGCAAATACATACTCAACACAACTTCTTACCTCACTTGGGGCGTCGGCTTCATAATCAGACTCAGCTACCTTCTAAGTCTGTATCTGACTGAGAATGCAAGTGTATTTTTCTATTTGTCAAATGCTCTATTTATTTTTTATTCTAAAATACACACGGAATAAAATTGTCTAAACTGAGATTGAACTTTAAGTAGTCCAATGTGTTTCTACAGCCAGGTGTAGCGGTGTATACCCACAGTCCCATCGCAACGCTGAGGCAGGACGGTCACCACAAAGTGAGACCTCATCTCAAAAACCAAACAAATGTCTTCTAGCTTCTGAATGCATAATTCCTTGTAGATAATAATTCATTTTGGACATAAAGGAAAAAATAGTGTCCCACCCAAAACATAAAACTTGAACTTTATCCCTCATATTCTCTGTGATACTGTGACAGCACAACCAAGAACATTTAAACTGTTAAAATTGAACAGGCTACAAAAACTATATATTAATATAAAATATCACAAAAAATAATATCAGAAAATTAATTAACATGATCATGAAGTAGTTTAAGACAATAACTATCTCTTGTTTTGGTACTCATGCCTTGAATGAATAAAACTAAGACTCCAAGGATAAGCCAGAAAATCTGTGGAGCACAGCTGGGCAGAGGGAAGCATCAGGAGGAACTGCCAATCCCTTCTTCAGCCCTATAGTAAATGTCCTCCTTCCTCACTCTTGACACAGGTGCAGGGGCTCTGCAACCCCAGTAAAAAGAGTCTGGACCACAAACAACAAGAAAAGAGCCTGCCATTTTGCCATCTCCCTACCACAAATATGGAACAAAGAAGAACTCAGTAAGAAGCAAAACAAAACCAAGCCCCAAAGAAACAGATAACCTGGAAAGCCCAGGACTCTGGCCCCACCAGGATCTGCCCACGCACTAGCGAACCATGAGGGAACAGGTACAGAGCCTGACCAGCCACACTGCCTCCAGCTGGCAGCTTGGCCTGTGAGCCAAGGCCTCAAGATTATATCATGTTGTATCCCCTCTCTCGATTTTCAGTTCCATTACCCCCTGGAATAGGGTTATTCAAGTAAAAAAGTTCAAGTCCAACATGCAATCTAATAAAATGAAAACAATAAAATTTAATTATAGATTGTATCTAAGTTACCCATGGTATTATCAAACCAACCTATAATTAATACAAAAATAAAGATACTTTATACGCGAAGGCCAAAGCACTCTGTGTTTCCATTACAAACTTTCAGAGTGCATCTCAAATCAAAGGGCAACACTGTGAGTGCCTGCAGCCATGTGTGGAGGGCACTCTCCATTGTGGAAAGTCCAGCTCTAGATTACTCCCTGCCCTACCAGAGGCTCTTCCTCCAAATATCTACTCTGATGCTTGCTGTATAGAGAAGGTGCAGAGTGACACTGGAATGTGACTGATTTCTCCAGAAGCAGGTAAAATTATCACTTAGGCAAATTAAACCTTTAAGGATTTTTCAGACACTACAGAAGATAAAAAGACAGTAAAGCAAGCAAAATGGCAAGGTTCAGAAGAAAACAGACAGAAGCACAGGAGGAGTGGATTATACCACTAACAAAGAAAAACGATGGTAAAAACAAACCCATTTGGCAAAAAAAAAACTGGAGCCCAGAGCTTAAAAAGTTGCCAAATAAGAACAGACACAAAAGCAAATCTAAAAACAAACAAAAGGGTCGCTGGCAATCAGCATCTCTCCGTTACCTGCACATCTGGATGCTGGCTTCCACTCTGTGAGGCAAACAAACAGTCCTTGGGGTCAGCCTGGAGGGCTGACTGTGAGGAAAGGAGGCGTGCCAAGCCCTGGCTGCCGTTGCCCGGTGAACCTTTCGGACCGTCCTCCACAGACTCGCTCAGGTTGATGACCGAGTCTCTGATATTTGAGATGATCTCATTATTTTCAGCTAGCAAGCGCTCCAAATGGTCTATCTTTTCTTGCAATATTGAAAGCTGGCCCTGAAAGAAAAGAAGGAGGTAGCTATATGAACCATGACTGTGGTTCTACCAAACTATGCAGTCACACGCCCTTCCCACTTCTGTGAGCACAGACGCACACAACGGAAGGGCAGCTGGAACTGAACCGCCACTCTGTAACCACCATCTTTATCTAACCATATTTTTAAAGTACAAGAGAATGACCAAGCTATTTGGGGATTGTTTCCTATTCAGGTCTCCAGAATCCCAAATGCTGACACATTTTATATTCATGAGTGAGATTTTAAATTTAAGCAAAATAGATTGGAGTTAATTTGCCGGGTCAAAAAATACAAAGAAACTGAATAAGATATTACACTCTAGCCCTTAAGAAATATTGAACAATCCAAAGAAAAATCAATTCATCAACTTTTAACTGCAATAGACACAAGTGTGCCCTAACATGTCATTGACGCTTTTATTTCACTGTGTGACATTCAGGGCGTGGTGTTGTTAACTGATCCCCACATTCAGAGGCTTGCCATCCCAACAACCTTGTTTTACAGAACAGAGCAGCTAATGGCAGGAGGAGCCATCTCTGACTTTGTTCCACCCTGTATCCTCAGTTCCAAGTAAGAGATGCACAAATCTGTCATGTTTCTGCACAACAGTTCTGAACTGAAAGCCCAGGGTTGTGCATAATGCCACACAGTGGGAAGACAAAAACACCTAAGGTATATACTGATGTCTTTGAATAAAATGACATTGTAAGAACACACACATGCATGCATACACAGACATAAACACTCACTCACATGCACCAGCACACATGTACAAAAGCCTGCATACCTGGTCCCAAAAAGCTCACCTTAGGGTTTAAAACAATATTTATCTCCAAGGTGAACAATTAACTTCCATTATCAGAAAGGAAAAAAGGAAAGAGAAAAAACACTGAAATGTTCTAAAGTAGATCATCACAGGGCAGAAACAATCATGAAATAGACTTTAGCCGCTAAAACTTGAAAAAGAAAAACCTTAATTTTAATTTTTATTTTGTGCCCGAGTGTTTTGCCTGTGTGTGCCATGTGCCCTTGGAGGTCAGAAGACAGCATCAGATCTCCTAGAGTTGAAGTTACAGACACTTGGGACCTGTCCTGCGGGTGCTAGGAATTGAACACAGGTCCTCTGAAAGAGCAGCCAATGTTCTCAAACACTGGGCCATCTCTTTACCCTAAGAACAACAAAAAATAAAATAAAACAAAAATATAAGGATGGTTATTTCCAGGAAAGTATCAAAATAGTGAAAATAGTGTTACAAAAAGGCAGGAATACCCAGAGTGTGCCACCAAGCTTGGTATAATGACCTTGATCCCCAGGACCCAAATGGCAGGAGGATAAAACCAACTCCTGGAACTTGTTCTCTGACTTATATAAGCACATAAATAAATACAGTATTAAAAAACAGTAGAGAGAGGAGGCAGAGGCAGGAGAATATCTGTGACTTCAAGGCCAGTTTGGTCTACCTTGCAAGTTCTAGACCAGTAAGAGCTAAGCAGTGAGATTCTGTAAGCAGCTGAGGCTTGCAAAGGCGTGGTATTTGGCCCTAACATGCAGCGCATGCGAGATGAAGACCTGCCACACTGCGTGTGGCGTGGCATGCCCCTCCTTCCAGCTCTGGGCACGTGGGGGAGAAAGGGTGCAGAATTACAGTTATCCAAAACTGTGGGTTTGAACGCAGCTTGGGACATGAAAGAACCACGTCCAACTAACTGAAACTTTCATTCTCCAAGTGGGAAAGCTACGTGATGCTCCAAATAAATGAACGTTCAAAAGCGATCTCCAGCTGTAGCCCCAAGTCCAAACCCCCAAAATAAAATGTTTAAGAGGCAAACCCACAGCATCTCTGTCGGTACCTTCCTAAACATTCTGTGGAGCAAATGGAGACATTCCTTCACGCATTATCACAGCACAACAGACTGGAGCCGCTTCCTGAAATTGCTATGACTCATCCTGCTGAGTTCCAGTACTGGAAACAAACATCTCTCCAATGGGGCCTGCTCACCACAGAGGCCGCAGTCAGCCAAGCAAGTTCCCAACCCAAGTGGACTCAGAACTTCAGGTTTGCGGACTCAGAACTTCAGGTCAGCCTCACACATCTCCCTAAAATGAAGCTTTAGTGTACTCTCAGAGCTTTTAAAGGTACTATGCGTGGGTGCCAGATTTGAATGCATCCTTCTAGAACTATCTGGTTGGGGGGGGGTTCCTTTGGACCCACGTACACAGCCAAGCTGCCTGTAGTTCAACATGTTCAATGGGAGGGGAGGAAAAAGCAGTCTAGGGAAAGCTTTTGCTATGAGGCCTTGCTTCCAAACCCATTACCCAATACAAATATGACTGGAGACATTTCAGGAAGAGGGAGCTGACAGGCATTAGAGAGGACTTTCACTTTCATTGTAACTCTAAAGATACAATTAATGACCAATGCCCGGGATTTGATACTGAGTTAAGTGCACGTAGAAAAGTATGGCCTGGGGCTATAGCGGTATTAATGGTCTAATGAAAACCATTTTTAAAGTATATTACACACTAGAATTAAAGTCTCCCTCCAAACGGCCAAAGTCCTTAATATATACCTCATGAGCAAATCCCATACACATGGATAAGGGGGGTGTACCGTGACCTAAAAAGGATATACTCACAGTGTGCATTAAAGAAACAGGAACGATGGCTAACATTCCAATTATGCTGACAGGTCAAAGAATACTGACAGGAATATTGAAAATGGCAGTTTTGTAGGGCAAGAAAATCACTTGTGAGAAAGGCACGTTAGCCTTTGATTTGCTAATCAGCTCTATAGGGATGCAGCCTCAGTGCTGTACCACAGACACAGGTGGGGAAGAAGGTCGTATCTGATTTCCTCTCTGCTAGTGATGAGAGACAAAAGCTGAGGGGAACAAAATCGCACATATCAGAGACGTAGGGCAGAGCTAATTTAGAGCCTACAACAAGGTAGACCAGTAGACCAGGATCAGCGCCCACTCGATCCTATGAACAAGATCACTGACTGCGTCCACAGCTGAATCTGAACACATTACATAACGATCTGCCCCCGGGAGGACACTAGCTGCTGGGGACAGTTACTGTGGTCACTCAAGCACAGCTGACTGGACACCTTCTTGCTTAAGTCACACCTGGAAAGATGGCTGTCTTTCCCTCTCCCACTTCAAAGGCCTCACATTCAGAGGCCACGGCTCTTCTAACTTCCAAGTCCATCTCCAGCAGCTGCTCAGAGGCTTCCTCTCGGTGCTGCTGCATGAGACTCCCCTTCCAAAGCAATCCCTTCCCTGTGGTGCAGCCGTCCTCCGACACCGAACCACAAGAGGCAGCCAGTCCCATATGACTATGGTATAATATAGCTTAATTTTTGAATTTTAAATTAATTTATTTTTATGTGTATGGGTCTTTTGACTGAGTTATGTCTCTGGGAGAGGGTATCAGATTCCCAGGGACAGGAGTCAGCATGTAGGGGCTGGGAAGAGAACCTGGGTTTTCTGGAAGAGCAGCCAGTGCTCTTACTGATGAGCCATCGGCCCAGTTGCGCTATCTCCATTTTTAAAAGTCAGCCACACCCCTATGTTCCCCTTAACTACATGAGACGGTTGACTAGGATGCTACCTAACTGGACTGCAGGATCTTGAAAAGGGATAAAATACAACCATCATTAGTACTGGGCCCCTTGCTTCTTCTGTTAACAGGGAAAATCCAGGCAATGTAGCCCTGAATAGCATCACAGGGCTTCCCCTGTGTGCCTAGAAGGCCTGTCTAGAGAACCCTGGGCCAGTGGACTGCAGGGGAAACATCTGCTCTAAGTGGACCAGCAACACCTGTCACCAAGGACTTGTTCGGGGCAAAAACACAGAAGGACCAAATTCTTGCTTTGCCTTCTAGACAGCTCCAGGTTCTTCAAGCCTTTTATGTCCAGACTCTCTGCCACAGAATCCAGGCTCTCAATCCACGCCTGAGTTTGACACCAAGGGCTTCCGGAGCCAGGGCCAGGGACTGTGAACTTGGAGGGAGGCAGAGAGTTTCTGTGGCTCTGTCACCTGCAGACCCTCCATGTTTCATGGACACCTGGGGATTACAATCCTCAGCTCGCTCACCTGCAGGCCCGTTCCATCCAGTTCCTGTCCGCCTCACTAAACTGCCCACATAAATTCCCCAGTTGCACGAACTTCTCGCCTGATGCAAAGCATGCTGGGACCTCATCATCTCCAGGAGCACACACACACAGCAGAGCACCCTTCATCCTGGAAATGGCCATCACTAATTCGATTTGCGGTGCAGTGTGCCCTTGGCTTTTTTCCTGTGGCTTACTAATCAGTGTCCTTTGCTGGCTCCTCTCTCTGACCTCCAAATGTCAGCCTCCAGGTTAGCTCCTGAGCCTGCTACCTCTCTACTTATGATCTCATCCACTCCCTGACTTAAATGCCTCCAGAATTTACATATTCTGCTGATAACTCTGAAATTCACATCCTGACCGCTCTATTTAACGTCAACCCTACAGGCTGAAAACACCCTTCTCCCAAAGCCACTGCCACTCTCACGCCTCCAGGAAGCAGCTCCGGTCTCCTCAGTAAGGTCCTTCAACGTGCTGGTGTCCAGATTCTCCCTCGGTCCTCACAATGCTGCCACGCCCAGCTTATCTTTAAATGCTTTTCCTTCCTATCTCCAAACACTTGCTGAAACAATAAACCCCTTCCCCTTTAACCTCCTAACACTCTGCCCACAAGGCACCAATAATTTTCCTATGCCTCCCTGTGTGCACGTTTAGTCTTCCGTGCCTCAGATAGTGCGCCTGTGGAATATCCACCGCCACTTCCTTGTTGCACTAGAACGAAACTAAGATACCTGTACTCTTTATCACCATCAAAACATGCAGTGTTTTTTCCCAACCAAGCTTTTTCCTAATTGTAACTAAGCTCCACGCCAGCTCCTTCTCACCAATTTTCAGTCCCTTCAGGCATACTTTTTCTCTGTACGATGCTTCAACTCTCCCTAAAATACACCGCTACACAGCCTTCTCGGCTGTTCCATCTGAAATAGCCTTCTGCACATTATTCTTTCTCAACTTCACTTTCATTTTCTCTTCAGCATTTTAGTGTACTCATGCATGGCACCCCTCTTTCCCCACTAAGTGGGCAGCTGTTCTGCTCCCCATGCTTGATGCCTGGCACAACACCTGACTCACAGGACCATCTCAATTATGCATTACAAGAGAAAACCAAGGAAAATACCAAAGGCTGTGGCCCACCATGGTCTAGGACAAGGAAGTATTTGACATATAATCTATCAATCTTCCCCCCCAACCCAAAAAAATACAAAACATTTATGATCTTTTATGAAAGAAAATTTAATTTTCATTGTATCAAAAAATTAAAAAGTAGGAAAAAGTAGAAATGTTAGGATGGAGAGATGGCTCAAGAATTAAGAATAGATACTGCTCTTCCAGAGGACCTGGGGTTCAATTCCCAACACCCACGCCAAGTAGTTCACAATTGTCTGCAATCCCAGCTCCAAGGGGGACCCAGCACCTCTGGCCTCTGTGGGTATACACAAACCTACACACCTACACACGTACATACACATGCTAGAAAATAAGAAAACATTTTTTAAAGGACTGGAAAGGTCTACACTAATGGAGTGCTCCTTAAGGTCCAGCTAGAAGTGAGCCTGGCTTGGCTTGGCCCCGGGTTGACAGTCATGGCCTCATGAGCAGGGCAGTAATTGTGGTACCCTTCTAAGGGCAAAGATTTCGAGTCTCTGCAGTTCAACTACAAGTTTCAGCATTGACTACAGCTCTAGCAGCTGGTTTCTACACACTGTGGAGACCGCAAAAGAAGGTTAAGGGGAAACTCAAAACAATGCTTTGTCCCATCTTGGTGATAAGATTTTGCACTTAAGTTTCTAACTAGGCTAATTTCAGAAGAGATGGCTGCACGTTACGCATGTTATAAATAACCACCAAACATAATGATTTGAACCTCCTGATCAACTCCATCCTTTATACCTCTTTCTTTTCTAATGATGCTGAAATCCGCGTATCACTTCACCATAACAAGACCTGCTGATAGGGGTTGAAGAGATAGCTCAGCATTAAAGAGCACCAGGAGTTAAAGAGTTAAAGGAGAGTACCAGGAGACTAGAGTTCCCAACACCCACATCCTGAAACTCCAGGAGATATATTGCAGTCTCCATGAGTCTGTCACTGAATGTAACCATTACGCAACACCAAATAGTGGTTAATCTTTCTCTAAACACGTCCTCATCAGGTAAAGCAAAAACAGCGAAGCAAGCTAGTCACAGTTCAGATCCTGTGTTCTAGTTTCAGCACTTGCTATCTGTGTGACCTTGAGGCAGGACCGTGGTGAACACACAGACGCTAATTCCCATCGCTTGAAATGATTCTGTCAAGACTTCAAACAGGAGGAGCCACCAAGCACTCTGGAAGGCGTGATTATCACCACTGTATGGTTTTCAAACACCGCACTGAAGGATGTGTTAGACACCTGCAAAAACAGTATGCATCCTGACTACTAAAAGTGACGTGTGAACTCCAGCGTCACTACCTAGTGGCATAAAACCCTGAACAAGTTACATAACCTCCCTGGGCCTCACTTTCTCCAGCTATAAAATAGGGGCAGTGAATAACACCTAAACCGGGAGAGTTGCTGAAGATTAGTTGATACATGCAAATAAATTTAAATAGTGTTTGCTGAGGTAAATAGAAAAAAAGCTTACTCGAAGATGTCCGTGCCCCAATTCCAGATGTTAGAATATGGTAGGTATGTAGCAAAACAAGCTTTGGTGATATTTAAGATGGTGAGATTATCCTAGAATACCCAGAGACGGCTCTTAAGAGCACAGGATCCTCGAAAGAAAAAGAACAAGGCCAAAAAAAGAAACATAGAACAGAAGAGTGTAGAATGATGCTCCCGCAAGATCCCAGTCTGGGAGCAGACTGTTCAATTTCTAGAAGCTGGAGAAGACAAGAAACAGTCTTCCCCAGAGACCGAGAATACTATGCCGTTCTGTACCATCTGAGCTTCCACCCAGGCCCACCTACTTCACACTTCTAACCTTCAGATTTTCCTTGTTTGTTTGGTTACAGCTACAGCAGCACACGACTACACCAGGTAAAGACAGTGCTACATGAGTAACACTGAGAAAGCCTTCGACACTGGCGGTTGGTGTGAGCCCGTCTGCTCAGGGTCCCAGCAGGACCGGAGAGACTCAGACTCCTTACAGGAAAGGAGGGTAGGAGGGAACAGCAGCAGTCCATCCCCAGAGCACAGCTTGGTCAGACAGCCCACATTTCCCTCTGCTCCAGGAAATACGGAGTCAGGCTTTATTAGGGGGATGGCAGAGATAAATCAGCAGTGAAGAAGGAGTGCTTACTATTCATACAAAGGACCCGGACCAGTTCCCACGGCTGCCTCAGAACCGCCTAAGACTCCAGTTCCAGGAATCCATCGTCCTCTTCTGGCCTCTGCAGGTTCCTGCACACACATGGTGCATATAAACTTACACAGGCACATACACATAAAAATAATAAATATTTATGTCACGTGGTGATGGCACATGCCTTTACTCCCCACACTCAGGAAGCAGAGGCAGATGGATCTCTGTGAGTACGAGGCCAGCCTGTTCTACAACAGTTAGCTCCAGAACAGGCTCCAAAATTACAGAGAAACCTTGTCTCAATCAATCAATCGATAAATATTTTAATTAATTTCCAAGAAAGGAAATATCAATGTAGTCATCTTGAACACTGGTTTAAAGATGAGGAATTTAAAATATGTTCAAGCTACTCTGAATCTCTGAAGGGACAAGTACATTTCAGAAGGGATCTCAGTTTGTCCAAGAAAAGCCACGTGGCTTAGACCAGTACAAGCAGAACAGCAAATGTGGCAGGAAAGAAATCAAATAATGAGAACAATAAAAGAAGGTTGGTCTCCTGGTGTTTGACTGGGGCAACTGGATACATGAAGGGAAACAGGGTGCTGAAGGAGGAGAAAGCAGAGGGGAAACTGATGTGTCCTGCAGCTATCGGGTGCACGGTGGTATCCATGTGTATGCAAGTCTGGAGCTGAAAAGAGAAGTCAAGGATGGATACATAAGCAGCCAATACAATCGAGGATTTCCAGCACTGAGAACAAGTGAGATCGCCTGGAGAGCATGCACATGCCCACTTTTTATAATGGGAAATGACTTACAGGGAAGTTCTCACACAGCCTCAATTAAGATCCCCTGCATTCAAGCTAAATATAGGCACTGCAACTTGGTTCAGGAGGGTCTGTCTTCCCAACACCACCGGTGTCATGGCTACCGAGCATTATCTAGCCAGTACTCAGCCCTATTCCACCTATGCCGAAAAAACACTGCAAGTCAGTCAATCCCAGGCACTTCGGAGGGTTTCCTAACAGGACAAGCAGCCCTTCAAATGCCCACCTGACCCCTGCAGACGTGGAGTGCTGAGGCCAAAGAGAGAAAGAGAGACCTGGCCTGTCTGGACACAATCAACAAGTCACAGACCACTGCTATACAGGTTTCCTTATGGAATGGGTTTCATTCCAGATCTGGAGCTTAATACACCTGGATTTCTTCCAGGAGACTTTGTGCAGTCATTTGTTCGTGCAGAGAAGTGACATCACCATGTGACCATAAAGAATATTCAATTATATAGTGTCCTCCTAAAACCCAGTCCTGGCTCATAAATCTCCCACTTAGGTAATGCTGACAGAAGCCACTCAGATAACAGGTAGGAGATAAGAGTGCCACGTGACTACAGAGGAGAGCTGAGGTTCCTGGCATGTCCTGGCTGGGTACTCAGGGGCCTTGTGACTGCACCTGGCAGCTGCTAGTCCCCAGGCAGGAACCGAACCCTGACCAGGAATGACAGCACCTTAGGACCACTCTGCTCCAAAACAGAGGCTGGGCCTCCAGGTGCTGGCACTTCCTGCAGGCACAGACCAGAACGCTGCTCTCGATCTCCACCCCACCTCCACCCTGTCAGTCACCAGATGGATGTTCAGATGAAAACCAAGTGGCTTCACCTGCACACGCCCAGGAAAGGAACCACCTCTCTGCACTGAGGCAGCATTTTAGGCATCAAGTTATCACATAAAATAACAGTTTTGCAAGACAGATCATCTTTTTCAAACAATTACTGAAGGAAGTAGAACGAATATCTGGACTATACAATACTTTAATAAAATGCGGCTTTACCACTTAGAAATCCACTAAATAACTACAATTAAGTGGCACTGTGCAAATTAACTATTGTCTAATGGAGTTCTTTCTTTAACTCGCCACTTCCAAATCTGTTCCCCACCCTCCCTCTCTCCTCTCTGTCCCCCAAAATGTTTATGAACCAAATTACTGACATTTCTCTCACGACTTACTGTAGTAGCATTTCAGTTGTATTTTAATAAATAAAGACAGCCTGAAGATCTGAGAGTAAAACAGCCCCAGTGGTCAGCCTTACAGACCAGGTTATGGTAACACACACCTTTAATCCCAGTAGCCAGACTAGTTGCCATAGAAACTGGGTGGTGCATGTGTTTAATGACAGTGGTGCATGCCTTTAATCCCAGCCCTAGAGAGGAATATAAGATGGGGGAAGACAGCTCTCAGGCACAGTCTCCTTCTGAGATTCCAAGAGGCAGGACTGACATTTCAGACTGAGGTCAAAACAGTGGCTGGCTGTTTTGCTTTTCAGATCTTTAGGCTGAACCCCAATTTCTGACCCCGAGCTTTTATTAATCGTGCTTCAACTTCCTTTTACTATCTTACATCCTTTTTTAAAGCTTTTTTTAAAAAATGTTTATTGTAGTTATTTATCGGAGCACAGCCACGTGCCACAGCACAAGTGTAAAAGTCACAGGAGAGCCTGCAGGAGTTGGTTCTCTGCTCCCATCATGTAGGACTCAGGAATCAAACACAGCTTTTCAGGCTTTGGAGCAAGCATCTTTACCCACTGAGACAGCCCTGATATATCTTTATTCTTATACTTAGCCTTCTAAGATAATCTTTGAAGAGTGGATCTACTCCTCACCCAAGAAGTTGCATGCACTCTCACATGGTCACATGGTACACTTTAGGTGACAACAGTGCCCAAATAGCACAGTTCTGTTGGTGGATACCACCCCATTAGGTATTCTGGTCTATTCTAGTCTCTGACTTCTACCTATGCCATCTGCCTATCTCTTTATCCACAAGGTAATTATGGTGTATATTTATACTCATCTCACTCTCCAAAGATGAAGGGTCTATACTGAATCTTAGAATCTGCTGGCAAAAGTTCTGTCAACATAGCAATTTTGAGAAAGCACAATTTCAATGTAAAAAGAGAATAAATGTCTGTAATGGGAAAAGTTAATCAACCCAAACAGTGTTATTCTATTAAAATAAATGCAATTGACATGCGTGAGATCACTTCTCATTCAGAAATGATTTGGGAAAGCCTTTGAAAATGGGGTTGTTCCAGTAATACCACTTTTGGGTATATATCCAAAGGATGCTCAATCGTGCCACAAGGACATGTGCTCAACTATGTTCATAGCAGCATTGTTTGTCATAGCCAGAACCTGGAAACAACCTAAATGCCCCTCGACCGAAGAATGGATAAGG